>LPNX010185789.1:283430-326098 GCA_001517045.1 Pseudotsuga menziesii | reverse complement strand
AATTTTGAACGGTTGCAGTAAAATCAATCTCAACAGTACACTTGTATCATCCTTGTCCATAGATGAAAAACTATATGCCATAGTCCACCCCAAATCTCAAATAAAAACGCCCATCGACGTAACTAGCACAACCACAAGTAAAGTGGCAAGTGAATGCCGATAGACACAACCAACCACTTAGTTTTGTGAAGATAGTTGGTTGTTAAACAAAGGATAATATATATAATTTTATATCTATTATTCATACCATATTGTTATTGTTAATATAAGCACAAAACAAATACTATTTAATAAACAAAAACAAAGAAAAACTTATATGAAAAAACAAAACCAAATTGTTACTTGTTTCTTTAACCACCATTTATTTGAAACTTATTTAAATGTTAATCAAGATTCATTTAAGCATAACAAGATACGATAACCATAAATTGAATCCATGTTGTACACTTGTTACACTTGGGTTAATCTTGTACACTTGTTACACTTGGGTTAATGATTAATAATAATAATAATAATTGAAGAATAAAATAAAATAAACTTTAACTTTAAAACCATAAATACTATTTTAAAATGACCATCTTAAATTATTATTTCATATATGTACATCCACATAACCTATTCCACTTAGAAATTATTTCACTTGGAAAAAATAAAAAATAAAAACTAAGTAGCAAGCATATGTTATCATATTGGTAAGGGACATCAATTTCAAATTCCATTAATTTTATGATCATTAAAATTCAAACTTAAATAATTAATTGTATGGTCATTAAAATTTAAACTTAAATGAATAAAATAGTTATAATTCTATCTCAACTATACCCTAATAGGAATTTTGCAATTTTTCCATATAAAACTTATAATTAATTAATTATCATATTAATAAAAAACACCACTTTCAAATTCCATTAATTTTATGATCATTAAAATTTGGACCTAAATCATTAATTTTATGGTCAATAAAACCTAAATCATTAATACAGTTATAACTCTATCTTAACTACACCCTAATAAACACTAATTGCCATTTTGCATTTTTTCCATGTGAGACTTGATCATCCTAATATCCATTAAATGCTTTAATCACTTTGATGTAGTTTTAACTAAGCACGTTCACTATTTTTATTTTCATTTCGTCTTGTATGCTTCATTAGTCAGTGCTAGAGCCAGCATACCTTTCATGGCATGAATAATAAGATCAACGATAATTGCCCACTAGAACATTGCTAGTCAACAAGAAAAAAAAACCTAAGTGTGATCTCACCATCTTTACATTTTCATTTTAGAAAAGCAAACAATAGAACCAACAAAGGGTGATTTCATATTTCTAAAATAGCACGTGGAGACTATGTTTGTTTTATCTATATTACAAGATTGGAATGACTTATTGTTTGAAAATTGTACTTTAAGATTGGAATGGCTTACATTTTTGAAAGTGGTCTGTTTCTACTATTATTAAGCTTATATGTTTTAAGAATACTTCATTTTAGGGAAAACTCAGAACTCAAATTTACGTAGTTTCATTGGCATTATCTCTCAAGGTATTAAAATTGTAGTTGTGTTTAAATATTTAAATTTAAACCAACAAATTGAGACTTGCAAGAACTAGAAGATAGAGAGCAATTCAACCCAAAGTGTTGTGAATCAAGCCTAATGTAAACTAAAATCTACAACTAATCTTTTTTAGATATAATTCTTGATCGAATTTCTTTTTATTTGAAGTTTGTCTATCCAATGCTTTTGTTTTTCACTCCATATCTACAACCTTTGTCTCTACTACTAAAGTTAAATATTTGATAAGGAACTATAACTAAATATTATCTCTGATTTTCTTGTGTAGATGTAGAGACTCTTTTAGCACTAGCGACATTAAAAAAATATTCACTTCCTTATGCAACCGCTCAAAGTGTCTCCCTCTTGCATATTAGCATATCCCTCTTTCACCTCATCATAGAAATTGCAATAACAACTATCATAAAACACACCGATAGGGGACACAGACTCATTCGCTTCAATTAATACCAATACTAAGTACATTATGAATGTGAACACAACTATTTCCCAACTCATAAATAAAGCATGCCACAATCTAGCCACTCACTTAGAAAGAAAGAAAAAAAACTAAACTAAACTAACCTAAACTAAAATTATTATTTTCAGAAGTGGGTACATGAGAAACCAGCATACTTGATATACAAAGTTCATTCAATGAAGCTTTCTCTAAGCAACTAAACAAGGAATTGTAATGTGGGTGGGTGGCATTATATATTGTTGTGGAAACTGCAATATCCTTCTTTTGGGTCACTATGGTGTGAGGTGGAAACTATTCATGTTTGTTTATAAGCTTCCTCAAATTTGAGGATGGATATTTCAATTTTCAATGCATTGGATACGCCATTGACTTCCTTCTACAAGAAGGAATCACCTTCACCTAAAAAATTTAAACATAACATTCATAAAATTTTGAATTGATTGTAGCGTAGAATCTATTCAATATGCTAATCAACACCTTTGTAATAATTTATTTAGTGATTTGTATACCTTAATATCACAATTGTGACTCATCAACTCAATCATTTCAAGCTAGGTTGTCCCCACTGAGTATCATTTTTTTCTTTTAAGTGTTGATGTGGTCTTCTTATTATTGGATTATAGAGTGTGTTGTGGCTTATTATATATTTTCCTTGCCTTTGAAAACATTACCACGTCTAAAAAGCATTCTTGAACATCTTCTTCCAAGATATGTCTACTTGTTTCCATGCATTTCAATAGCTATGTCTCATGATATTAAGATATTGGTTATCCTTTCCAAAGTTGTCCTTGGCAATGATCCATGCTTTAAGGGCCTAGCCATATAAGGACCTTCCAATCACCTTAAGAGCAGGCATTAATGATTTGCATTCTTCTATTATCTATAATAGAAGTGTTATTACTTATAATGGAAGTGTTGACTTTTTATTAGCATAAATAATTCTCTAGGTTCAACATATGCTAATCCTCAATTTCAAACACGGTCCATTGCCATTCTACTATCCTAATATCAAGGATCATGCATTAATGATTTGCATTCTTCTATTATCTATAATAGAAGTGTTATTACTTATAATGGAAGTGTTGACTTTTTATTAGCATATATAATTCCCTAAGTTCAACATATGCTAATCCTCAATTTCAAACATGGTCCATTGCCATTCTACTATCCTAATATCAAGGATCATGTTGTATTGCATTTAAAGAAGAGGAAAGAAGTACCCTTTCAACTATGTTGCAATGTGTTGTTTTTAATGATTTTTTGTATTAAATGCCAAAAAGGAGAAAATGGATACAAGATTTGGCTCTCTCATGTTAGAGCATGGTAATTACTCCTACTATTAGCTATTGATATGGTTTCTTTGTGAGTCTTGAGATTGACAAAGTCAAAATCAATACATTGCTTTTAGACAGTTTTTTGGTAGCTAGTCTATCTAGAGAAGTCTCCTTCCATGTATTTAAATCATTTTATGAAGTAACACAAATATAGAGTGTTGTGGTGTGCAAGTTTTTTTTGCCTCTCATTTGATTTTAGTATGGTATTAGATCAAGGCTTTAAGACTCTTCGAATATAGGAGAGCAGCTCGTTTGCAAAGCAATAAATTGAAACACCCAACCCACATGAGAAGAGATCTACGACATGAAGGAAGAAGCCTGCAATAATCGTGAAGAGAGAAGTCCACCAAAGCAAGCAAAAGTAGTTACTAGTAATTGCCCCAAGAAGGTGCAATATTACGTCGATAGGTCGATGTTGGAGGGTGAATTGATTGGAAACTAAAACTGAATTAGTGTTTTTTAAAGGAAGATGAATTATGCAAAGTTGTGAAAAAGTGGTGGTGGATCTTACAATTATATTTATATTTAAGTTCATGTCTAAAAAGAAGAAGAAGAAAATCCAAGATAAACTATTGATGGCAGAGGAAGAAGAAGAGGAAGAAAAAGAAGTCGCTAAGAAGTGGAAGGAGAGAGTTGTATAGAAGGAATAGTTTTCTAGATAGCAATCGTGGAAGGATCGACATGAGCATTAGTTCTTTAAATTGGTGCATTGCAACATTAAAGTGTTAGGTGAGTTTCATTGATTCACGTGGAATTGTGGAGAATTAAACACCTTAAGAGCCATTTTACAACAACTATATATAGGTGGTATGTAGACATAGGTAAGCACAAATAGAGGTTGTATTGGAGCAAGAAAACAATTGTTCTTAGAGGTGGGGAAGGGATAGTGATTGTAGAGAAGTTTGAGGATAGAGATTTCCTATTTGTCCTGCATATAATTTCCATCTATGCATAAGTATTTAATATGATGTTTTAGTCTTTCTTGAAGTTTTTGGAAATTAAATGTTTCACGCATTGAAGACATGAAAAGTTCTAAATTCTAATTTTTATCTCTTAAGAAGAGATATTTTATTGTCATTTTCTTTCTTGTGAATGGATTTTGATAGAACAATTTTTGCTTGGGAAAACACGAAGAAAAAATGCATTGTAAACTATGGTTGGAAGTAATATTTGAGGAGAGCATTAAATAGGAGACATTTATTCCCAAAAATATAATATGGACTCTCTTATCTCCTTAAACATTTAAGTTGAATTGCAAATTAAAGATTACTTTATATTAACAATTATAAAGGATTATCATTTCCATATATAATCATTGAAATATCAATGTTTTTTTACATACAAACATGTAAATGTATTTTCGAAGGCACTGTTATTGTTTTGTTATAGTTGTTTGTAGATATTTCAAGGACTATTTTTTGTAATGTAGGCTTAGTGTTAAGATGTTTCAAGTTTATAGACAAGATTAAGACGAAGAAGTTTAAAAAACTTTGATTCAAAGTGTAATATATTAGTGCTACCTAACGCAATACAAAATCTAACTTTTTACTTTTTAAAGAAAAAGTTGAGATTTTTGTCTTGGATTTTCTTTCAAACTTGTATGTATCTCAAAACTTACATATCTATAAATGTACTATTTGCACCCTCTATTTATAATGTAAGTGACAAAAGTTGAATATTTAATGTAATCATTCATTTTAAATTGAATAATTAATAGTAAGTTGGATACACCATAAATAACATATTATCTAAGGAAATGTATGCAGTTGACAACAAAATTGATTCCCCTATACCTAATACAAAAAGTTAGTTACATTGTGGTTGAATGGTAAGCCTATCTAAATTTACTATATTCTATGTTTTAGTGATAAGTTTTCATAAGTTTACTATATTCTAAGTTGGTAAGAGTTTATTGAGTAAGCTAAGTTGGTTTGGTAATTGAAAACCTTATTTTTCAATACTAACCACACACAATTTTCTCTTAATGAATGTAGAGCCTCGTCTGAACAACCATGATTTTTTTTTACAACATTTAGTATATGTATCTCTTAATCCCAATGGGTGGATTCCAATAAAACACCTCTTTTTATAATATTATACCTCCTCATGGTTGATCATTGAACATAATTCATACAAAGTTTAATTATTTATAAAACGAAGATAAATGATAATGTATCACCCCTAGACAATTATATATATATACACACACTCCAATATGATAACCCCACATTGTTTAGTTGCATTACATGTCCATTGATTTCGTTGACATTTAGTTTTATATTAAGTGACAATCCATAATGTCTAGCATGTGTCTAACAATTTGCATAAATTGACTTAATACCTAAAAATCATTCTTAACATTATATACTAAATGTATTACCAATATAGTTACAATACTAATGTGACTACAAAGTTTCATAAATCCTTATTTCTAATCCATAAATTTTAAATATTTAAGTACTTCTTATAAAACAAATAAAAATTTATAAAATAAACAATCTACATATCACCAATAAAACTTTACAATTTCTAAAATTAACATATCATAAAGTCAAAGTTAATATAATTTACTCCATTCCTTTAAAAAAAACAAGTACAATATAAAAAACTACAATATTTATATAAAAAAGAAGTATGAGTAAATTTGCTTTAAGCCCGTATATCTTAAAAATCATTACAATAAAGCAACCTACAATTGAATTAAAACGAGTAACCTACTTACCTGATCATTTGCACCGATCGGACGACTGACAACGTTGGATGTGACCGCTCACGCAAGCTCAGGTCGTCCGATCGGTGCAAATAATAGAGTAAATAGGTTACTCCAAATTAAAATAATTCCTACAATACCATAACTGCTTTACCTTAAAAGTAATTTAAAAATAAAACTAAAACGCATACATGTCATGACTTAATTATGGAATCAAAAAGCAAATTCCTTAACATGTTAAAGTGACTTGGATATAAACACCTACTTTATACCACGCTTTTATTATAAAGAGTATAGATTTTACAATCATTCAATATTCGATTGGTTTTTGTCTGTACGTATAATTTTTTTCTTTTTACAAAAACGGCTATTGAATTAATTAGAGAGAACAATGACTCGATCACTTCAACAATTACAATAAAAACTGGCTAATATAATATTAATTACCAATCAGTTCAAAGAGTGTATAGTTCACACTTTTCATTTTTAGATAAATAGAAATAATTTGGATATTGAATTTGTAATATTTTGAAGATTGAATTTAGAAATAAATTGAATATCTGAAATGATATGGTTTCAAGTCTACATGCTTGATGCAACATCTTAAACTTTGCTTCAACCTGTAGATTTCCGATTCAAACTTTTGGTTCTCCAATTCATGGGATGACGGCTAGAATCAAACAAAACACTCTAGACCTTCATTCTCCAACCCATTAACCTACATTTCTTATCCTTGCTTTCATGTTGATACAAACTAATAGCCTGTCCAAACTTGCGGTCCTTCATATGTACATCCATCTTAAGTGAGATGGGCTCTTTGGACAACCTGATTAACCAAAAGCTCACTTGAGTTGAGCTGGGATGTCACGTTGGCAGCCATATCTGCCTTATAATTCAGTTCTGTAAGAATGTGGAAGAATTTCAGATTCTGAAATGAACGGGATAGATTTTTTTATTTTATGCAAGATTCTAGCTAACTTCAAATTTTTTATTTGGTTGGTTACATTCATGGCTTGAATGATTAAACGCGAGACTCTGAAGACCAGAGCTTCTTCCACACCAATAACTTTCATTTGCTTCAATCCTTGCCATAGGTCGTAAGCTTCTACAATATTGTTTGTATCGGTTCTTATGCTCCACGAGTAATTTATTTCAGTGTTATCTTCTGGATTGAGGATAACTCCTCCCCCTCCGGGCACCGCTAGATTCCCTTTAGAGGCTCTGTCAAATAACAACTTATGGAATTTCCTTTCCTTCCTCCAATTATCGAACCGAGTCTGATCAAGCCTTATCTCCCAGACTTCATGCTGTCGAATTGTAGGAGCAAAGATGTCAGTTGTTAACTTAAATGAAGTTAACCAATTTGCTTCTTCAGTCCATAAAGGGACCTTGTTTTTAGGTAGGAATTGCACCTATAGACATTTTGATGCCAGGTTCAAGCTAGTAGGCATAAGTTATCCTAATCGGCAAGAATCGTCGGTTAAAATCTTCTTGTTTGTCAAACTTAGACATATTTTCGCAACTCAACTTCTTTCGCAATTGCCTTTCAGCAAGACAACCTTTCCGCAAGAACCTTTCAACAAGATCCTTTCTGCAATTACTATTGCAAAAATACTTTTCCTTGCATTCAAAAATTGACTTCCGCAATTATGCGGTCGCAATGTTCTTTCTGCAGTCTGGTTGTGGATTATGGATTGCAAACATACCTTCAAACTTTTCCCGAAATGAGATTCCACAATTTTCCTCCTGCAAGTCTTTTTCCGCAACTTCTACGAGTCGTCGATCTTTTGCGGAACTTATCTCTCCACCATACGATCTATCAAAGTTACAAATTTTTAACTCATACTCTTGCAGACGAATTGATCAATGAAACGATCAATTCATTCATGCTACATTCGTATGAATACATCTCCATCTTAGTTGTTTCTGAGAATTCTTGACAAAATCACGCAATTCATTCATATGCAAGGAATTAAAACATACTTCGGGTTATTGAAAAGAAGACATCAGATATTCAATACGTGTAGAGATTTGAAACTTTGTTCTTCATTCCATCAACAACCACTGATGCATACACACACTTACACAAAAATTTTCACTCTCTTACACACATTCACTCTCATTTATCATTCATTATTACATTCACACTTAATATAGAACTTCATCAAACCTGTCAGATCTTGACAAGAAGGATCTGAACTCCTAAGAAAGGAAATTTACAACTAACCTATCCTTGAGCAACCTCTTGCAAAATTCGAGGACATCAATGGAAATTCACCCTTATTACATTCAAACTGATATTATCTATGAAACAAACTACAAGAGCCGACAACTAATCCTATCCTTCTAGAATGATTACATGGAAGCAGAAAAATGTTAGATTTTTATCATTTAAGCTAGCATTAACTTAGGATCTTATCTGAGAGAATAACAAGCACATCAATCAAACACATGAGACAATAAACACAAATATTTTCCTCAGGGAAACCATAAGGGAGAAAACCCCGCAACTTCCTTAGAAATAGAATCAACACCAAAAGCAAAACCCCAAAAACAGTAAGATGATCTCCCGACAACAGTAGTCTCTCTCTCTCTTGTCCCAACAACTTCTTATCTCTCGATTATGAGCTATAACTGAGTGTGAGTGAGTGAGTGATAAATAGAGAGGCTCACTCTCTATTTATACTAATTCCCGACTTGACAATAACTCACTGGGGCCGACTTCTCTAGGAGAGTCTAATAACCCTAGGGCCCCACCACTGAGGGGACTTTAACCCTTGATCAATAGGAGGGTTACCGTACAATGACTTGACATGACTTGTTTACATTATTGAATCTCCCGATATGACATGACATGACTCAAATACATTACAGACACTTCCCAGAATAAACATCGAGGTACAATACATAAGATATACAGATGAATACATTCCGAAGTTACAAATACATCAACACTCCCTCTCAACTAGGAAGGTATTCTCTCGACGCAATTTGTCAGCACTGGTCTTCTTCTCTGTATCAACTGGATCATCTCATCATCTTCATCTTCAAGTTATCTTCATCTTCAAGTCATCTTCATCACTGGATCTAGATCATCACTCGATCTAGATCATCACTGGTGCTATCTCTTGATTCTTCTCATCACAAGAAGTTCTACAGAGCCAACCATTTTTCATGCTCGTTGTAGGCCTAGCCTCCATATAGGTCTTCTTTAGCGCTTATATCTGACCCTAATTCAAAATGCCTCGCCCAACACTTACATCTGACCATGAGAGGAACACATCCAACACCATGCCAAAAAGGCACGCCCAACACTCACATCTGACTATGAGAGGAACCAATCCAATCATATATGTCAGAAAGGCCCAACACTCACATCCATTGGCATGATAGGAAACACCTCTATCATCCATGGAAGGCTCAACACTTACATCTACTAGCATAGTAGGACACATCATCTACTATCCATAGAAAGACACAGCACTTATATCCTCTGGCATAGCAGGGCACACCATCCACTATCCAAGGAAGGGCTCAACACTTACATTCGACCATGCGAGGAACCAATCCAACCTACATGTTGAAAGGGCTCTGCACTTACATTCGACCATGTGAGGAACCAATCCAGCCTACATGTCGAAAGGGCTTTGCACTTACATTCGACCATGCGAGGAACCAATCCAGCCTACATGTTGAAAGGGATCTGCACTTACATTCGACCATGCGAGGAACCAATCCAACATACATGTCGAAAGGGATCTGCACTTACATTCGACCATGTGAGGAACTAATCCAGCATACACGTCGAAAGGGTTCTGCACTTACATTCGACCATGTGAGGAACCAATCCAGCCTACATGTCGAAAGGGATCTCAACCCCAGGCTGAGGATTCCTGGTAACCGACCAGGTGCCTCCATTCTCCCAGAGAATGGCATCAGCCTTTATATCTAATCAAGTGGGAACACATCCCTCAATCACATCAGAATGGCCCTTCACTTATATCTGATCATGTGAAAACACATCCCACAGTCATATCATAATGGCCCTCAGCCCCAGACTGAGTCTTATTGGTAACTAACCAGGTGCCTCCATTCAGATAATGGAATTCAACACTTATATCTACCATGTAGGAACCAATCCTACAGTCACATCAGAATGGCTTAGCACTCACATCTGACATGGAAGGAACCAATCCTCTCACCATGACATAATGGCTCAACCCTTACATCTGACCATGAAAGGAACCAATCCTCTCACCATGTCAGAATGACACACGGACTCATCACTTCCCTTTGGAGGGAACCTTGATCTGGAGAACACCAAGCTTCTCCCTGAAGTACTCAAACTTCACTCTGGCTAATGGCTTCGTCAACACATCAACTATCTATTCATCCGTCGCAACATACTGGAGCTTCACTACTCCTCTCTACACTATATCCCTGATATAGTGATATTTGATCTTGATGTGCTTTGACTTGTCATGGAACACCTGGTTCTCCGACAACTTCACACATTCTGGTTGTTGCAATATATACGAGTAGTATCCAACTGGAGATCAAATAAATCAAACAATAGCTTCCTTAGGCATATTGCCTCACAACTAGATGAACAAGTTGCAACATACTCTGCTTCAGCTGTACTCAGTACCACATAGGACTGCTTCCTACTAAACCAAGAGATCGCACCTGATCCCATACTGAAGCAACACCCTGAAGTGCTCTTCCTATCGATGGAACTGCCTGCCCAATCTGAATCAACATAACCTTCTAAGTTAATCTTTTGATTCACCTCATACTTGAGCCCATAATCAACTATACCCTTTCGGTACCTCGGAATATGCTTTGCAGTAATCAAGTGAACATGTATTGGATCTGTCAAGAACTGGCTCAAGGTGTTCACAGGAAAGCAAATATATGGTCTCGTGTTCATCAGGCACATCAAGGACCCAATCATCTGACGATACATCGTAGCGTCAACCGCTGCTGATGAAGCATCACTCAATAGCTTCAGGTTCGATGCCATAGGTGTGGTTATAGCCTTGCAATCCATCATCCCAAACCTCTTGAGGATATCTGCTGCATACTTCCCTTGTCCAAGGAGGATTCCATTCGCATTCTACCACACCTCCATGCCTAGAAAATAGTGCATCATACCCAATTCCTTCATTTCTAACTCGGCAGCAAGCTTTCTCTTCATATCAGCGATCAACCCATCCATACCTGTTACAAACAAATCATCTACATACAGTAGAAGTATCACTGGGTTACCTTATTCAACCTTGTAGTAAAGGTTGGAATCTGCTTTACTTTTGGTAAAGCCCAAACTGGATAGAAAGCCATCAATTCTACCATACCATGTCCTAGGGGCCTGTTTCAAACTAATAGGGCTTTCTTCAATTTACACACATGAGTCTCCCTATCATATGTCTCAAAATCGAGTGGCTGCTCCACATACACTTCCTCTTCTACTACACCTTTCAAGAAGGCAATCTTGACATCCATCTGGTGTATCTTCCATTTCATCATTGCAGCTAGAGCAAGTACTGATCTGATGGAAGTGTATCTGGCTACAGGTGCAAAGGTTTCTTCATAATCTATTCCTTCTTTCTGGGAGAAGCCACGAGCCACAAATATTGCTTTATATTTTTCTACGATGTCGCCTACATCATGCTTGATCGTGTAGATCCATTTGGAAGTTACAATAGACTTCCCTTTTGGTCTTGGGACAACATCCCAAACATCATTCTTCATGATCGATTGATGCTCCTCGATCATAGTATTCTTCCATTCTTTCTTCTCTGTCGCTTCTTCATAGTTGGAAGGTTCTTTATCCATAATGTCACATAGTAGGGCTACATAATCGGAATAGGACCTAGTTCTTTTTCTTTCTCTGTGTTTTTCTTCTGGAGCCCCATATCTTTCTGCTCCTTGGATATCTTCTCATACCCAAGCAGGTTTCCTCTTGTGAGGACTCTTCTCCTAAGGTGGATCTACAGGTTCTTGAGGTTCTTCTATTTCTCGATCTTCTTCTTGATTTTCTTCGTTCATGGTTGTGTCATGAATTTTGGGTGCTTTTGTTTCTTCAGGTTCTTCAGTAGGTCTCTTTCTGGATTTGTTGTAAGCTGAGTCTTCATCAAATGTTACGTCCCTGTTGATGTCAATATTCTTGAATCCTGGGAAGTATATTCTGTAAGCCTTCGAGCTTTTAGAGTATCCCACAAATATACCCTTCTTTCCTGAAGGATCTAACTTCGTCCTCTTTTCTTTTGGAATGTGTATGTACACAGGACAACCGAATATTCTGAGATGGCTGACTTCTGGTTTCTTACCGGAAAAGACTTCTTCAGGTGTCTTGTTCTCAAGTACTCTATGTGGAGTATGGTTTTGTACATACACTGTTGTTCTGGCAGCTTCTGCCCATAGATGCATGGGAATATCTTGATCATGAAGCATAGCCCTTGCAACTTCCATGATCGTTCTATTCTTCCTTTCTGCAACCCCATTCTGTTGTGGATTATATGGAGTAGTTAACTCCCTCTCAATCCGTGAATCTTTGCATAATGTTTTGAATTCATTTGATGTGAATTCTCCACCATTATCTGATCGAAAGGTTTTGATCTTCTTTTCTGTCTGGTTCTCAATTAAGGCTTTGAATTCCTTGAACTTGCTGAATACTTCATCTTTGTTCTTCATAAAGTATATCCATGTCTTCCTAGAAAAATCATCAATAAAAGAAACATAGTATACATACCCTCTTAATGAACTTGATGACATTGGACCGCATACATCAGAGTGAATGATTTCCAAGATTCCTTTTCCCTTACTCTCGCTACTTGGAAATGTCGTCTTTGTGTTCTTTCCTTTCACACATCCTTTGCAGACTCCATCATGTTTTGCCTAAATTTCTGAAAGACCTTCAACAGCTTTGCTTGCAAGTGGTAGTGCTCTATAATGCACATGTGCAAGCCTTCTATGCCACAGTTCATTTGGCTCTACCGTTTCATGGACCAAGGCTTGTTCTGGTTGGCCCTTGAATTTGTATAGACCTCCTTCTTGTTTCCCAATCACTACTGCATCATCAATAATCTTTCCCTTTGGCCACATGAGAACTTGGCCATCTAAAAATGCAACCCTCGTTCCTTTTGCATCTAATGCAAATATGGAGAGGAGGTTCTTTTTTAGTCTTGGTACAAACAATACATCTTTCATCTTTATAGACTTTCCAGAGTCTAGCTTATATGAGGATTCACCCCTACCTTTTATTGGGTATTGGTAGTCATCTTCAAGTTTCACCTTGTGAGGTGATTCATGTTCACATAGTTTTACAAAGGATTCCTTGAATCCTATCATATGTTTGGAAGCACCACTGTCTATAAGCCAATCATTGCTTCCATGTGTGATATTTCCCGTGAGAGCAGAAATTAGAACATATTCTTCATCACTTTCTTGTCTGATTCTCTTTGTGGAAGGTTCATCATCCTCTGTAGCATGAGCATGACGTCTTCTCTTGTTTCCCTTCTTCTTATTTTTGCTTTTAGGACAATCTCTTGCAAAGTGTCCTATTTCATCACATGTATAACATCTAAGTTTAGATGAATTGCTTCTAGTGTTATGTTTCTGGTGGAATTGCTTACCTCTGGAGTGATGAGAGCTTCTTCTGCTTTTCTTGGAGTGTATTGTCAGAGCTTAATCTTCACTTCCCATCTTTTCTTCTCGAGTTGCTATCCGAGCTTCTTCTTGAGAGCATTCTTCCCATAGTATGCTGAACTTGACTAGCTTCTTTCTGGCACAGATCCCTTGAATGAAAGATTCTCATGTCCTAGGGAGACCATTCAAGGTGGTCATCACAATCTCTGCATTCTCCACTTCTTCATCCACTGCTTCCAGCTGTTGTTTGATCTGAGAGACTCTTGTAAAGTAAGACTGGATGGTTTCCGCATTTTGGATCTTTACATTCTTCAATTGGTTTCTCATTCATCTTCTGATTTATGTGCTTCCCTTCAAATAGTTTAGTCAGGGAATCAAACATAACTTTATGTGTCTTTAGGGAGGACACCTGTGGTATGAGATGATCCTTTATTGAGTCAGCAATAATCCTCTTAGCCATGACCAATTCCATCTTGTGTTAGGTCTTAGCCTCATCTCCCTCTGGAACTGGAATCTCTTCATTGATGTAAGAGTCCAACTCATTTTCTTCCAATACCAGGGAGATCCTATACTTCCAGGATCGGAAGTTATCAGCTCCCTCAAGCTTTTCATCAAGCTTGGTATGATGATACATCTTAACTGAGAACCTCAAATGGAAATACAAAAGATTTAGATCTTACCAGGTTAAGATGTCGGATCTGGATCTGGAGGTGAATTTTTGCAGAGCTGGTTCAGGAGCATATTAGGGTTTGACTTTCCCAGAGTTCTACCCAACCAAAAACTTTGATCTTGATCTCTAAACTTTGATTTTGAGGAGGATATCAATCCAGTCCCGGGATCACTAAAAAATTCCACTTCTGTGGAAAGCCCTAATTTTCGACAGTAGTGTCGGGTCAAAAACTAAAAACACTCAGAATAAGATTCTGCTTTAACAGAAAGATGCACCCTAGAGAGGAGAGTCAATCCAACCTTCTTTTGCTGAAAATATGTGGAGAGAGATCCAAAAAGTAGGAAGCCCTAGTTTCCGCAGCTGCATAGTGTCTTCTTCTCAGGTTAGCTTTAATACCATGCTAGATTTTTATCATTTAAGCTAGCATTAACTTAGGATCTTATCTGAGAGAATAACAAGCACAGAATCAAACACATGAGACAATAAACACAAATATTTTCCTCGGGGAAACCATAAAGGAGAAAACCCCGCAAATTCCTCAGAGATAGAATCAACACCAAAAGCAAAACCCCAAAAACAGTAAGATGATCTCTCAACAGCAGTAGTCTCTCTCTCTCTTGTCCCAACAACTTCTTCTCTCTCAGTTATACACTATAACTGAGTGTGATTGAGTGTGTGATAAATAGAGAGGATCACTCTCTATTTATACTAATTCCCAACTTGACAATAACTCACTAGGGCCGACTTCTCTAGGATAGTCTAATAACCCTAGGACCCCACAACTGCGGGGACTTTAACCCTTGATCAATAGGAGGGTTACCCATAATGACTTGACATGACTTGTTTACATTATTGAATCTCCCGATAGGAACATCGGGGCATGACATGACTCAAATACATTACAGACACTTCCCGAAATAAACATCGGGGTACAATACATAAGATATACGAATGAATACATTCCAAAGTTACAAATACATCAACAAAAAATAGTATTTCCTGCTCAATCATAAAACATAGGACTTTGACTCAATGATCATGAATCATACTTAGGAGGAAGAAAAGAATTCTTCAGGGTTCAAATTGTACTCGGGAAATCTCCAGTTCAGTCATCCATGCCGCATCTTCAGACGACTAATCTTTCCACTAGACCAAATACTGAAAATCAAATTTGTTTCTGGTCTTCTTTGAAATTCTTTTGTCAAGGATAACTTCAATATGTTGTTGTTCTTTCTATGGTAATTGTCCTTTCCAATCTACAAATGGACCACCTTCACCTGAGATTATTTCTTCTGTCTAAACACATGCATGTTTAAAAGGATATAAATATGAAACATTAAAAATTGGAGAAATTTGAAGATCAGAAGGAAGTTCTATTTCAAATGCATTTGCAGAAAACTTCCTTAAAATTTTACAAGGTCCTCTCTTCTTGATTTTCAGTTTATTGTAAGTGTTAGGATTATTAATCCTCCCTTGTCCAAATTTGGTCATATGTCTAAATCGGGAGTCCATCCAGTCTATTTATAGTCATTAGCACCATTGGGTAAACTTGACCTAATTGGGGCACATGTTTCAGTTAATAAAGTGTGGGGAACACTAATTGAGGTTCACTGCCACTTATTGCACTTGATTGCATAAGTTTAGGAGCCTCCTAGATCAATCCCTACAATTTAGGAAGCCACTAGGAGTGCCGAAACCAACCAAGGTCAGTTCACTTCAGTTAATGACTAGTCAAGCTAAGTTAGGAGTCAGTTACATTCAGTTCAAGTCCTCCACATTCAGTTAGCACTAGGTTTACTTGATTGCACACATGTGGGGCGCATTTCTCACCTACCACAGTCAGTTAACCATTAGTCAACACTAAATGTAACACTTGGTTGTGTTTTAGAGCTCCGATGAACTTCGGTTATGATTTAGACAAGGATAGTTAACTACTGGGTCCTCCGATAGTGATTTAGACAAGTCTTGGTTACCTACAGTCAAGTAGAGTCTAATCAATTTGAACTTCCTCATGTGGATTCGAATTGCTTATGGTTATTAAAGCCATTTTAATTTATTGTAATTATCATCTGGATTACTTTTTTGATTAATGAAAGCATTCACAGCTGCGAGCCTTTTGCACTGTTTCATTCTTCAATTGCTGAGTAAATTGTGAGATCTTCTTTGTGAGTTGTGTGTTTGTCTACAGATCTATATGCTCAAATTTACAGTAAGTCCCCTTAGGAAACCTCTCCATTTTAAGATATGTATTTACTCAATCTCCAACTTGAAAATATACATCCTTAAAATCCACATCTTCCTTATACATACTAACCAAATTTTCAAATCCCAAAGTACTGACTTTAATCTCCCGCAATATCAAATTTATCCTTCTTAAGGCATCAACAACCTTATTAGATTTTCCACTTGTATGCTTGATAAAAAAGGTAAAGTTCTGCAAAAATTCCACCCACTTAGCGTGTTTCTGATTCAATTTAGGTCAATTATTTATAAATTGCAAAGCATGATTATGAGGAATACTTCTGTTTTACCTCATTTAAATTTTCACTGAAGTATGTTACTGTTCTCTATTCTTGACTCATAACAACCCCTATCATCATCCCACTAGCATCTGTCTCTACTTGAAAAACTTTGTCAAAACTTGATAAAGCCAGAATATGCTTCTCACTGATCTTCTTCTTCAACAATTTGAAGTTTCTATCAACTGCTTCTGTCCACTTGAAAGGTTGTCTACTTCCCCTGAAGGTGTCTATTATGGGTGCACAAATTTGACTAAAATTCTTGATGAATTTTCTATAGAAACTTTCAAGACCATGAAAAATTCTTACCTCATATGCATTCCTTGGAGTTGGCCAATTCAGAACTTGCACCTTCTCTGGATCCATTTTTAATCCTTCTTCTAAAACCATGAATCCCAAATAAATCAATTCTTTCTTCAAGAAACCACACTTTTTCAAATTTATCGGTAACTTCTCTTTTTGCAGGGTTTCCAACACCAATTTAAGATATATCAAATGTTCTTCTTTATTCTGACAAAAAATCATAATATCATCCAGATACAATATCACAAATTTTCCAGTGTATTCCTTCAAGACCTCATTCATCAATCTCATAAAATTGCTAGGTGCATTAGTAAGTCCAAATGACATTACTAACCATTCATACAGTCTACTATTAGTATTGAATGCAGTCTTCCATTCATCCCCTTCTCTTATTCTTATTTGATGACAACGACTTCAAATCTATCTTTAAAAAATACTTTGAACCACTAAAACAATCCATCAAATCATCAATGCGGGGTACGGGAAATATATACCTAATAGTGTTCTTATTGATTGCTCGAGAGTCAGTGCACATATGCCATCCACCATCCTTCTTTGGGCTAAGCACAATGGGTACTGCATAAGGACTCAAACTTTCTTTCACCAAACCTTTATCCAATAGCTCCTATACCTAATGTTTGATTTCTTCATTCTCTTGAGGAGTCAGTCTATAGGCTGCTTTATTAGGTAAACTTTCACCAGGTATTAAGTCAATGTGATGACTAATACTTCTCACAGGAGGTAAAGCTTTTGGTAACTCATCCACAATAATATTGGCATAATTATCAAGCAAGATTTTAACTTCAATAGGAAAATCATCTAAATTTGTAGAAGTTAAATTTACCTTTGGTTTGCCAACAAGGGAAAAATGCAGTTCTTCTTCTCCCTTGACTTCTTGTAACAGTTCCTTCATCAACAAAATATTGGGTCATGAACCTTCATGTGCTTCTTCGTCTTTCAAAGGTGACAATGTATGCCTCCTTCCATCCTTTTCCAAAGAATAAGTGTTTTTTCTTCCATCATGAACAACTTTTATATCATATTTCCATGGCCTCCCTAAGAGTATATGGCATACATCTATATGCATTATATCACATGATACCACATCTTTATAGGTACCGATTTGAAACTCCACATTGCACTGCTAATTTACCAAGAGTTGATGTCCTTTCTGCAACCAGGACACTTTATAAGGAGTGGGATGTTTCATCCTCTTCAATCCCAACTTCTCTACCATCTCAATGGAGACCAAATTATATGTACTACCAATGTCAATAACCATCTTACAACACTTCCCTTGTGTCTTGCACTTAGTCCTGAACAAACTCTACCTCTGGGTTGGTTCATGCACCACTTTCTCTGTTCTTGCTAAAACTCTCTTCATCATAAGAGATTCTCCTTCCTCGGTAGGATTATTCATCTCTGCTTCCACATTGGACTCCTCACGAGCCTCAACAATATTTGCATTTCTCTGAGTTGTAGGCTTATTCTTTGGGCACTCCCATCACATTCTCTGAGTGTAAGATTCCAGCCTTTGCAATGAATTGTTTTTGCTTACTACTTCTTGGACAATTTGTAAGGAGGTATAGTCTCCATAGATTATTGATCTTTCGAGATAACTATAAATATGTTAAAGATGAACAAGGATTCTTGGACATTGTCCTCCTTTGGGAACAATACCTCCTTGGAATGATGTAAACTTTATTTTTCGCTCCTTATTAATACAAAAAAACTCAACCATTTCTATTAAAAAAAAGAAATCCATCCTCAATTATCAATTGAATTTGGGTATATTTAGAAAATACATAACTAGAAATCTACTTGGACCTAATGACACTAGGCTTACCACCGATTGCATTGCATTGCAAAGGATGGTAGAGGAAATGACCGCTTTGAGCTAATTTGTATGCAATGGAGAGTAGGTGAATACTCATTTGTCAAGGTGAGAAGGTGGTAAACATGTAGTTAATACAATATTTAATGAAATATTTTGGTCACATGCATAAAAAATTATCTCTATTTGTCAACCTATTGAAGCGAATAATTATTTGCTCACACAAATAATATTACCAAAAGACTTGGAATATTAAATAAGCCATAATAGTATATAAATTGATGGTAGAATAGATATGATGATAAATTACAAAGTGAGTGCCATATATATATTAATCGTAAAGGCACTTTGGATACTATCCATGAGAGGATGCGTCATTTTAGAATTGTTTACTAATAACTATTTATTAATTTCAGTTTGTAACTTTCTGCGGTGAGGTAGGTTAATGTAGGATTTTTCTAGAAATTCCACAGTAGTCATTTTGTAAGTCGACGTTTTGATTCCAAATCAGGAACCATCATCAGGACATGAACTATTTATTAATTATTAATTATTAATATCAATATGTATTGATATTAACAATTAATATTGATATTTAATAGTTATTATTAATTATACAATAGTTATTTAGTGATTATTTATTATATATATTTTTGTTCATTGCATTGCCTCTCCCTTAGAATTGTTTTGTCCTCAAAGCACAATTATGGAAGACTTTATCCCTTGTTCTAGCTCGTAATGCTTTCTCATGACATTGTGTGTTGGTAGTTGCAACATTTGACGAAATAAGACGATACGTTCTTTTAAACATTGTGTGGAAATGTTGCGTCAGTTGTGAATTCATCCATTTGAGATATACCCTTAACGGAATTATTTGCAGATCGATTGTTGAGAGTTGTCGATTTTGTCTTTGCTCTTTGTTGGAATAATACTCGTAATTTTCCTTTTGATTTTTTTGTCTATCATAATGACTCTTGTGATTTGGATCGCGATAAGGAACTCGAATAGCCTGTGAAGTGTTTACTGGAACTTCAACTTTTGGTGCTTCTAACGATTTTTGTAATTGTTTTTCGGAACCATTTTATGTTGATGCTTGTAGCGATGTGACAATAAGATTGTTCTTTTGAACTTTGACGAGATTTGCATTGCTTCCCTTTTCTGATGTTTGAATTTGAGCCTTTGATGACTTCTCTATTGCGTTAGTCATCGTTTCTGTTTTAATTTGATTTTTGTTGTATCGACTTCTGTGATTTGGGTGACGATAATGTATTCGAGACGTTTGTGGAACCCATGTAGAAACTTTAATTGTTTGTGATTCTTGCTATTTACTAATTGATAATAACTCTAAGGATTTTTTAATTCTTTTATTTGTTCAGTCAACCCTTGATTCAAAATTTTTAAGTGAGAATTTTCTTCATTTTTTTAGTAATAGTTTCTTATTGAAATCATTTTGGAGGTCCACTTCCTTTTGGTGGAATTCCTCTTGGCTTTCCTCTTGCGATCTATTTTCCCTTTTTAATTTCTTAATTTGTGTGATCAAGTCTTGACTATGATTCTTCAAACGAGTAATTTCTTCATCCTTACTAGCGACAATTTTTTCAACTTCTTTCTGCTTCTTTTGTTCTGACTTTTGATTACCCTGTGAAATAATCTATGATATATCCTATAATTCTTCAGATGTTGGAGGTTCTATTTTTGACTTCATTGTAATATCTTGAAATTTGATTCTCTTTCGCTTATAGGAAAATGTCAGAAACTTCTTTTCGGCATTTAAGATGAAAGTCCCCAATGTTTTTATCCAGGGTAAACTCAAAATTATGTCGCCATCAAAGCTCCATAAGGAATTAACAATGAATTTCGATGTGACCATTTAATATCCAACACTCAGGTGTAAGCCACTTATTTCAGTTCATTTTTTGTCCAAAAAGTCTAGCTCTTCCCTTATATTTGACTCAGGAATCACTAAATGGTTAGCGAATTCAGTACTAATATAATTATTTCTTTCAGCATGTGCAATAGAAATGGTGATATCCTTCCCTGCAAGTGTCCCTTTAATTCTAAATAATATTGCAACATTTTTTTGTAAGGTGATAGGAAAATTTTGCTTCTTTTCAATATAAAAATCCATTATCTTGAGTTTTCTTTGAAATTTAATCAATATCTTTTTCTTTTTTTCCAATAGTTTGTAAAAATGTCAGTAGATTGGGTGGTTGGGAGGAATGAGTGTTACCTTCTCCACCTAAGTTCAAATCTCACTTGCTTTTTAGTAGCAATTATTATGCACCTTTTTTTCCCCTTAAGTTTTGTAAAAAGTGAGTAGATTGGGGCGTTGGGAGGAATGAGTGTTACGTTCCCCACCCAAGTTCAAATCTCACTTGCTCTTTACTAGTAATTATTATGCACTTTTATATTCAACCTCAAATCCACTTTAAGAAACCAGGTGTGGTTTCACTTTTACCCTCTTTTTTTTTTCCTTTTCCTTTTATCTTTTCTTTTTTTAAACTTTTTTTCTTTCCTTTTTTTTACGTTTTTCTTTTTCTTTTGGGAGGATCTGATACCACTTAAAGCGAATAATTATTAGCTCACACAAATAATATTACCAAAAGACTTGGAATATTAAACAAGCCATAATAGTATATAAATTGATGATAGAATAGATATGATGATAGATTACAAAGTGAATGCCATATATATATTAATCGTAAAGGCACTTTGGATACTATCCATGAAAGGATGCGTCATTTTAGAATTGTTTACTAATAACTATTTATTGATTATTAATTATTAATATCAATATGTGTTAATATTCATAATTAATATTGATATTTAATAGTTATTATTAATTATATAATAGTTATTTAGTGATTATTTATAATATATATTTTTGTTCATTACACCTATTGTACAAATTTCGAGGATGGTTGATTCTAATGTTGCATGCATGGGTTTTGTATATGTGGGCATGGATGAAACAAAAGGACACATATTGTCAATATGTAATAATGATCAATCAATATATAAACCAACATGGGACATTATGGACAAAAGATGGTGTATGTTGCATAGGCCATTGCATGTTGTAGGGATTTTCCTAGCACCTTAATACTTTCATATACCTAAGGATAGAGAGGTCATGGATAGATTTTATAGTTGTATGGAGAGGATGTATCTTAATCCCAAGATACAAGTACAATCAATATCATATAGGCAAGGGGAATGCAAGATATGTCTCGTACATAGGTCACCCCTAGTCATTGGTGGTTTCTCCACGGATATGAGACACCTCAATTGAAAACATTTTCAATTAGGGTGTTGAGTTAGGTATGTAGTGTATCACATTCGTTTTTAGTTTTTATGTGCCCTTGCATTTTTTTACATGTAAATTATTGTACTGATATAATATTAGTTTTATGTTAAAAAAATAGGCCACTAGTGCATCAACATGAGAGAAGAGTTGTAGCACACATGAATTCATCCATAGAAAGAAGAAAAACCATTTAGTAGTTAGCAAATTGGTGGATTTGGCTAACATTCATTACAATTTACACTTGTGGATGAAAAATTTCGAGGGAAAGACATTTACTTCAAGGATAGTATGAGAGGCTCCTCTTGTTTTTAGTGCATCTAGTCCAACTTCATAAGGGTCACTTGTTGGATCATCTTTCACATCCACGCATTACATTGATGACAATGATGTCTTAGTTAGAGATATTTGAGAGGAGAGTGATAGTAGTGATAATGCCTCTATCATGAGTGAATACACCAACATCGACAAGGACAATGGAGATAAGATCACCAACACACCATGAAATCATTTTATCTCTACATTTATGATCATAACATGTCTTTTAGAGTTCCTCTTCTTTTTTGTTAGTAATTTTGAATAAACACTTAACTTTTAAACTATGTTCAAGCTTTTTGAAATTTGATCATAATTCCATACACCCTATGATGATGGTGGTGATGAAATCCCCATGGAGATACTTTTGGTTGTTCACTTATAATTGTGATAATAACATTTAAAAATAATAATTGGTATATTTACAAAATTATATTTTAACTTAATTTTTAAGATTTAATATTTAAACTATATCATCTAACACATCTCAAAATATCGAATAAGAAACTAAATAAATTAATTGAATTTGGGGTAAATAAAAAGTTTTAATACTGCATATCAAATGCTCACATATGTTATAGAAAAAATAATAAAACATTGTTTTTAAGTGGAGAAATAAATTTCTAGCTACTTTGTATAATCACATGATACTTTGCATATTCACATGGATTTTACCTCGGCCTAATCCATTTTGATGTGGAACGTAATTCGAATTTATTTTTATCGAATAGTTCGAACTTCATAACGATAGGAGCAGCTTAAAAACGTTAACAGTCTGCATTTTTTTGGGGTGCGTTTACAGGTCACGTTTTAGCTAAAATTCTATGCTATGGGTATAATGGAAGATTTCTGACATTGGGTTTCTATAATGAGTTGTAAGTGTTTGAAAACAATATTTGATCATAATGGATTTGGTGACTCAATCACTTTGCCTGTGTGGGTGTTGTACTAAGAGAAAACACATGACAACAAATCTCAAACTTCTCATGCAATTTTTGCACCGAATTTAGTTTCAATCATTATAGAGTATGAATTATTGAGTTGATCACTCATCTTTACTAACAATGAAAAAAAACACACATGCAATAGATGATGATTATATTCCTTGATTTTTGCATTGGTTGGAACTTCCAATGGAGCTTGTTATTATTCTTAGAAAACAGGTTAACAAGTTAATAGGAAGTTGAGAAGGACATTCTTCTAACGAGTATAAATGGGTTAGAAGACAATGCATGACCATCTAAGCAAAGTGATTTTGAGCTTGTATTGCATTGAGCCATTGATTTTGTGTATACTGGAAAACTTATCTTATGGAATATGGACAAATTATCTTGAATGATATCCATTGTGGTCCTATAGCAACGATGTGGCACATACTAAACAATATCGATTAGAATATCAATCCTAAGTAATGAAATTCCACCTGGACAAATTATCGTAATGATATCCATTGTGATCCTATAGCAACAATGTGGCACATACTAAACAATACCGATTAGAATATCAAGCCTAAGTAATGAAATTCCACCTAACAAACCTTTGAGACTCAACTGATTAGAAGCCTAGTAATAATGTTATTTGGAGCGGTCATCTATGATGTGCAAACATTACTTGAGAGACATTTTGGTAATTTGTTAATGGAAACTCTTTAAATTTGGTATGCTTTGGTCTTAACCAAAAGTAGTTTCACCAAATATTTGTCTCTAGTAGAATTAAATGTTAAAAGAGCTCCAACTACTTTCTCTCATACTCCTCCCAAGATTTAAGGTAAAAAACTCGAAACTACATCAAGTTAAATTAGAAACTTAACGTTTCAATCCCAAATCAAGGACTATCCTTAAGAGTTTAAATGAGTCTAAACAATCAAGATCCTCATTCCTTTTATTAATAATGACCCAACATCTTTTCAATAGTCAAAATTTGGAGCCAACCTAGTTACAAAGAGACATGTTAAAATCAAAATTAAACTTTTAACCTATGAAGGATAGATTTCCATGCTTCACTAATTTTCCACACCCCATCTTTATTTAAATTATTGTGATTTAGTTTGATCTCGAGGGCTTTCCAAATCTTTATTTTCCCAAAATGTTCCAACTTGGAAATGATCTTTGTATACTCGATGCATATGTGATGCCCATTGTTTTGGGTTTTCTCAGCTAGAATTGATTTTTTGAAATGATTATGTCTAATGTCAGCAACATGCTCACTCTGTCTCACCTGAAAACATCTTCTTGTCTCGCCAATGTATTGTTTACCACAAGAGAAAGCGATATTGTATACACCTTTTTGAAATCTAAGTTTGATGGCATCTTTTGCATGATCTAATAGTTTCCTTTGGGGTGCTTGGAGGGGAAAAAGAGACTTTGATGTTGCCTTCCTTCAATATCTGTGCAATTTTTTCCAGTACTTTTAATGTAGGGGAGGCTAACATTTTTAACATGCTAATTGTCATTATTCTTGATCCAAGGAACTCCTCTAGCCCTTAAGACTACCCTACTAAACTTTTTTGCATTATCCTCGTGTTGAGGCCTGGAAATTCACAGGCAACAACAACAAGGTATTCTCCCCTGTCAACGTTCCCAACTAGCCCGTGACTGTTTGGTATAGGGAATCCGTCCGGTTTGCGGTCCGGCTACCGTAGGTCAAGTAACAAAAAAAAAGGTTCTACCAGTTGCGGCCCGGTCCACCGTGTATTTTTGTATTTTTGACTTAATGTATGATATGCACATGCCTAACTAACAATGCAGGGTGACAAGGATGCAAGGAGTAGTCACAACGTGATGTGCAGGTTCTTACCTCTCATCTTAGAACTCACAAGCATCTAAATCACATATGCAGCAATGAAGGAAACTAACTATCTACCTATCCCCGGGAGCCAAATTGTAACTTATTTATGAGTAATGTGTATTGTGCATGCATTATAAAGAGAAATTACAGATAGCTGATATTCATTTCAACAAATAATGCACCGAAATTGTCTGCAGGAGAAATTCCATAGACCGCTGAAGCGACCTAGAGCGGAGAAAAGGACAAAACAAACAAATGACAGAGGCACCGACTAGGAAGATTTATCAGATACTGATCAGGAGATAAACGCTCATAGAAAATGATTGGGAAAACAAAACAGCCAGAAGAGGAAGCTGAAAAGTTGAAGATGCTGAAAAGTCACACGCTGGGAGGCAGCCCAAGGGGCAGTAGTTGTAGTTTAAATATTTGGAAGTAGGACTGAGATGGGGCTTTTTCCCTGGGAAATTTTGTAAACGTTTGCTTGTAAGAGGAACTACTTCGTTTTGCAAAGGAGACTGCAATTTTACCTGTTGGAGAGAGTGAAAATGGAATGTATCAATGCGACTCAATGAATAATGTTGAAGAGGAACTATTTCGTTTTCAGCGGTGTTTCATTTACTGTGAGAATATTTGATTTCCTGAACCTATGTTCTTGTTGAATGTTCTTCGGTATCTTTAGGATATTTTTCCACTGTGAGTAATAGATGTTCTCCATAAAGCAATTGGTTATCTGGTTGTTTAAATATTTGTAATTGCTCATGTGTTTGAAAGAAGTAACAGCTAACTGTGACTCTACATAGTGCATGTGCAAAGTGGAATTACTCACCCAAATTGATAATCTTGCTCCCTAGGGATAGATTAGATTAGTTAGTTTATTGTTTGTTGTATGTGATTTGGTTGCTTGCGAGCCTAAGACGAGAGGTAAGAACCTGCGCATCACATTGTGAAAGCTCCATGCAGTCTGATCACTCTGCATTTAGTTAGGCACTTGCATCTCATACTTTAAGTCAAAATTACAAAAACTCGGTGGACCGGGCCGCAACCGGTAAAGCCTTTGTTTTGTTACTTGACCTATGGTGGTCGGACCGCAAACTGGACGGATTCCCTATACCAAACAGTCAACGGGCTAGTTGGGAACGTTGATTGGGGAGAATCCCTTACTGTTGCCGCCTGCAAATTTCCAAGCCTCAACAGTTTTGGCGCTAGAAGGAGGGCCGCCAGTGCATGGCTGGCCGAGGAAACCCGTTTTCCCGAGATTATTCCACTGGTTATAGTTCTGAAAGTAGTGGACCACATAATCCAATCCTGGAAGAAGAGATAAGAGAACATTTGTATCCTGTTCGCAACGAAATTGTTAATGACCTGAGAAGACACACCAGAGCATACGTAAAAAAGATTGGAGGATTGCCGGTTATCCCTGAATTGCCCAGGAGAGAGTATAGAAAGAAGGACCGCCCTGTAACAGAAGACTCAGTACTGGTTGGAGACTGGGAAGAACTTGTGGAAACTGCTTTACAAGAAGTTGAGCTACCTCTGAATCAAGAAGGCCCAGATACCCCTTACATTTCTCCTGTTCACACCCCTGTTGGTACACCTCCTCACTCTCCACCCCAACTCATGGACGGTGTTAACGCCAATCAACCCCCACCTAATCGTCCACCACCAGCATGGAAAGCCAGATCGCCTCTAAATCTGACCCCGCCTTTGCACGACCTACCCTAAGCCTTTGAAAAGTTGCTGCCTAAATTTGACCCAAATGAGAAGATATTAGTAGATGATCATTTGCAGAGTTTTTATTTGGCCTTAGAAGGATTAAGGGCGGGGGAACACGAAGATGTGGTTTGTAGACTATTTCTGCATACCCTCAAAGGAGCTGCGGCCTCATGTTATTTTGGATTGTCCGCTAACTCTATCCCAGATTGGGATACCTTCGAGAGAATGTTCAGAAGTAAGTATGCAGTCCAAAAGACTCATGCTGCCCTCATGAAAGGGTTGTGTGCGTTGAAGAAAGAGAAAAAAGAAAAAGTGCATAGTTTTACACAAAGGTTTGCAGCATATCTTAAAAATTTCTCCGAAACAGATAAGCCTTCAGACAAAGTATTGATTGAATACTATACTTCAGCCTTGGGTCCTGATCTGGCCATGTTTGCAAAAGGTAGAGCCAAACCTACTTTGACAGAGACCTATGAAGAAGCGGAAGTGGTGGAAGCAGAAAGGGAAAGTATTGAAGACTATCCAGAACAATCAGGAGAAAAGGGTGTGGGGAGAAAAACCTTATTGTTCACGAAGCCTAAGGAAGAAAAGTCAACAGACTTGGAGAATATGGCCAAAATGATGCAAAAGCTGTCTAATAAGATCATAGACTTAGAGAAGGAAAAAGAAGCACAAAAATTCTACAGGCCGTATTACAAGAAAAGGGAGGACAATAATCCGCCCCAACCTCCTCCTCAAAAAGATGCATCCATGAATCTGACAGACATAGGGATGGAAAATTTCTGTACCTTTCATCAACAGCCTCATTCCGAAAGGAACTGTCCGCAATGAATAAATTCAATGACATTGGTCATGAATCAGATGTTGGATTCGAGATTAACGGAGGAAGATGACGATGAAAGGAAAGAGAGTGCTGCTTCTACTTCTACAAAAGAACAAGAAGAAGAAACCATGGCACTGTGGAGTTTTGTCTCCTTACTCGATGCAGAAGAAGAAATCACTCAGGGACACAAGAATGTCAGAGAGGCTAATGTGACAACTAGAATCCAAGGGACGGTTAGTAATGACAGTCTTTTACTCCCAAAAATTAGAAGGCTGCAAAGAAATATCAAGAAGAAGTTTCAAGATGAATCTTTGGCTGATAAGATCCCGGAATTCACTATTACCAGCCAGGATCCTAAGCATAACAGAATTTCGCCTAGGCCAAGTGAAGAAAACGGAGGTGCTGATAAATCTCAGTCCATTAAACCACAAATTGAATATGACGTTGTTGAAGATCTAAAGAAGATAAAGGCAAATGTCCCATTGTTCGAAATGTGTAAAATGCTTCAACAGAAAGAAAGGTTGCTGAAGGCACTTGAAACGTCAGAAGAGAAGCTGCCCGCTGACAATCAGCCGCAGAACGAAGAAGAAATTGGAGAGGCTAGCACAGGAGGTAAGTCTAAAACTAAAAATCCACCTTTCCTCCTGACATTTGAGATTTTTAATCATAACGTGCACAATTGTCTAGTAGATTCTGGGGCGTCAATGAATGTCATGCCCGTTTCAGTATGTAAGAAAATAAATGGGCAGCCTAAGCCGACCACGTGGAGGGTGGTGTAGTTGGACAGGACAGACGTGAAGGTAATTGGTCAGATGGAAGACGTTCTCATCCGTCTGGCAGCTGATGACAGAGTTTGCCAAGTAATTAACATCGTGGTGGCCGATATACCAGATGCTTACGGCCTGGTCCTAAGCAGAGATTGGTCAGCTAAATTGAATGGGTATTTCGCCTCAGATTGGTCGCATCTGTGGTTGCCATACAAGGGAAGCCCAAATCAGATTAAGATTCTGAGAGAACCTTACATGAAGTACAATGTTACTCAACTGGATGAGAAGAATGTCCCAGTCGAGTCTGTATTGGGAAACTATTTTCTAGAACTGGAGCTGGGGAATTATCGAGCGAAGGAGGCCAGTGACACATCTGACACCTAGCCTGATCTCCTTCCATTTTCGCAGGCTGATGAGATTGATTGTAAAATAGTAGACTTAGTAGTAGGAATAGATTTACATTCAGTAGTTAGTGATTTTTGGACTTTATTTTTTGATGGCTCAAAAACATTAGAAGGATCAGGGGTCGGCTACGTCCTTATTGATCCACAAAAAAAAAGCATTTCCTGTCATGTAGATTAGAATTTGAGTGTACTAATAATACTGCCGAGTATGAAGCGTTGCTGCAGGGACTCAAGAAAGCGATCGAGCTAAAGGTTAGTAATTTAAAATTTTTTGGGGATTCAGAAATAGTTGTAAAACAAATAAGAAACCAAATACATTGTGTTTCCCCTCACTTGAAAGCTTACCAAAACGAGGTATGGGATTTGCTTAAATATTTTCATGCATTCAATATCATTTCAATCCCAAGAATTAAAAATGCGGCCACTGATCTTTTAGCCACATCAGCCGCCAGGCTGGTACCCACTAATCATAGATGTTCTGTTGAATTATTTTTCAGGCCTTCAGTACCTGATATGATAACCAACTTGCGAGTATTTGACGATGATCAGCAGATAATCGAATGCTTGACAAATGATGAGGTCTTTAAGGGAGCCATTATCAACGACGAGGAACATCAGGCTGAGATGAGATATGACAATTTCATTCCTAAAGGGGTCAGAACGTTAGAGAAGATGTTTGACTTGAATGAAAAATTCAGAAGACCTGCTAATGTGAAGACGCACAGCTCAACTCTACAGTTCGAGCTAATAAACTTAGGGACTGAGACAGATCCTAAGTTCGTGAACCTCGGCAAATGCTGTTCACCAGTGGAAAGAGACAAGTTCCTCAGTTTGTTTAAACAGTACAAAGATGTCTTTGCATGGACGTACGCAGATTTAAAAACCTATGACACTAATATTATCAAACATATCATCCCTATTAAAGCAGGCGTCAAGCCATATCAACAGCCATTGAGGAAGATGCACCCAAAGCTGGAACCACTAATCCAGAGTGAAGCAAAGAAATTGTTAGATGCTAGGATTATTTTTAAAGTCAGGCACTCTGAGTGGGTGTCAAATTTGGTACCTGTCAGAAAAAAGTTGGGAGAAATCAGACTGTGCGTGGACTTTAGGAACTTAAATCGCACCTCAGATAAATACAACTATCCGGTACCTCCCATGGAACAACTGCTACAGATGGTTTCTGGTTCTGAATTGTTTTCGTTATTAGACGGTTTTTCTGGCTATAACCAGGTGTTAGTAGCTGAGGAAGATAGATTGAATACAACGTTCAGAACTAAATGGGGAACTTTTGCCTACAGAAGAATGCCCTTTGGGCTAATTAATGCTGGAGTGACATTTCAGAGAGCCATGGACATAGCTTTCCGCGGACTGATTGGACGAAGTGTTGTGGTATATCTAGATGACATCACGATTTTCTCAAAGAAAAGAGGGGAGCATGCATTCCACCTAAAGCAAATTTTCGAACGCTGCCGGAAATATGGCATTTCCCTCAATCCTAAGAAGTGCGTATTCCCGGTCATGGAAGGCAAGTTACTGGGGCATATAGTTTCAAAAAGAGGTATATCCATAGACCCAGAAAGAATTAAGGCCATTGAGCAAATCCCTATGCCCCATAATAAAAAGGGAATGCAATCGTTTATGGGAACCATAAATTTTGTAAGAAGGTTTGTACCTAATTTTGCCTAGACGGTTAAGCGACTACAGCAAATGGTCAAGCAAAATGCACAATTTAAGTAGACTGAAACTGAAAAGAATGCTTTCAGTAAAATCAAGACTGCTGTTGCACATGCGCCCTCCCTGAAAAGTCCAGACTTTAATAAATACTTTATTATGTATACATTTGCATCCGATGATTCATTGGCAGCTGTGCTTACGCAAAAGGAGGATGGGGGTGATGAATTCCCGATCTCTTTCATGAGCACTAGACTACAAGGTGCTGAATTAAACTACCCAGCCATTGATAAGCAAGCGTAGGCGGTGTTTAAGGCAGTGAAGCAATTCAGGCCTTATATATTAAAAAATCGAACCAAGGTAATAGTTCCTTACCCAGCTGTAAGGTCTGTCCTCATTCAGAAAGAGTTAGGGGAAAGAAGGGGCAACTGGGTAACAGCTCTTCAAGAATATGACCTTGAATTCAAGCCGGCCACGATAGTGAAAGGTCAGGGGTTATGCAAATTGATGACTGAAAGTAGAAACAATGAAGAACAAGCATGGGAAGATGAGGCCGAATTGCATGTAATGGATGTATGTCCTTTGTTTACAGCTCCTGAGTCTTGGTACCGGGACCTTGTGCATTACTTGCAGTCAGGGCTATTGCCAGAACATTGGAGTTCCAAACAAAGAAGAGCGTTGCGTCTAAAATCAGCCTCCTACCAAATCGTAGAGGGCGTATTATTCAGAAAAAATTACGATGGAGTACTCTTGAGGTGCTTGGAGAAAAAAGATGCTGAAAAAGTAATGTCTGAATTGCACGACGGTCCGGCTGGGGGACATTATTCAGGCGACACCACAGCCCACAAAATCCTCAGAGCCGGTTACTATTGGCCTACACTCTTTAAGGATGCACATGCACATGTCAGGAAGTGTGATATTTGTCAAAGATGCGGTGGAAGACAGCCTAAAGCAGCAGCGCCCCTAAAGCCTGTGATGGTCATGGAACCATTTGAACAATGGGGGCTTGACATCATTGGAGAAATAAAACCAAATTCCTCCCTGCTGCACAAGTATATTCTTACTGCAACTGATTATTTCACTCGCTGGGTCGAAGCTATCCCACTGCGCAAGATAAACGAAGACGAAGTCATCAGCTTCCTACAAGATCACATCATGACCAGGTTTGGGGTTCCAAGTTCGTTAGTTTTTGATAATGCTAAATACTTTTCATCCATTAAATTGACTGCATTTGCTCATGATAAAGAGATTAAATTACATTATTATGCTAACTACTATCCGCAAGGGAATGGCCTGGCTGAGTCCTCTAATAAAAATCTCATTAGAATCCTGAAGAAGACTGTCATATAAAACCAGAGAAGTTGGCACTCAACCTTACCCAACGCCCTGTGGGCTGATAGAGTCACCCCCAAATCTGCAATAGGAGTGTCACCCTTTACCCTTGTGTACGGCAAGGAGGCCATCCTGCCTCCCAATATCATGCTCCCATCTTCCATACTAGCTCAAGAGTCTAAGGGGTCGGATGATGAGGTTCTCCAAATAAGGATATACAATCTTCTGAAAGCAGAAGAGGCCAGATCCAAGGCTAGAGAACGTTTTAAATAGCAGCAGGAGGTAGTAAAAAGATGGTTTGACAAACATAAAGCTGGGAAAAGGGACTTGGAAGTAGGAGACCTAGTTCTCAAGTGGGATCATCCCCATGACGAGAAGGGAAAGCATACTAAGTTTCAACAGTTGTGGGTAGGCCCATTTCAGATCAAAGCCAAACTTGGCCCTGCTACCTATAAGCTGCAGGATTTACAGGGATGGGAGGAGAACCTGCCAGTTAATGGTTTGGTTCTCAAGCCTTATTTTTCTTGAGGTTGTCTTTGAGCTTTCTGTCTTGTATATAAATAAGTTGTTTGTTTGTCTTTTGAGTCATGTTTTCATTTGGTTTAAGTTTAAGTCTTTCGGTTTCAATAAAGAGAGTTAACTCGTGGTTATTTGAGGAACACCAAAATTTCTAGGAATGGTAGACATGTTGAGTACCCAGACTGTGTGTTGCTATGTGAATTTCTTCCAGTCTAATAGTTTTCTCGAAATTTCTGTGTGCATTGAAGTCCCACTTAAACCCCTGCAAGATAAACCAGATCCTAACAGTCCAGAATACTATGTAGAGGCTCCATCCACTTCACACTTAAAATGTCTAGGGGGCGGTAACGGGGGACCCATGGAAAAGAGCAAGGTGAACAATATGTTAAATACAAATGATCCCATGCCAGGAAATAAATGCCCAAAAGGCTGACAAGAGTCAGAATTCCTATGGAAACATCATGCATCAAAGCAGAAGCTGAATCATAAGTACTAAATTGCCAAAGATCCTCTCCATCCGTGAGCTGACACACCACTCACACAAAAGGGCACTATGGGATAGAGGATCCTGAATTAAAATTCAGTAAGAAAGGCACGCATGAAGACTCACATGAAAAGGGACAAAAGTCCAAAAGCACAAAAGCTGCTAAAATGGCATGGGAATGAAGAACAAATGAACATTTCTGCTCATCACCTGCTGCAATCCCGTGGTGTCTGATGTTGTAAGCTACCTGATAGCAAAATTAATAATAAACTCATTTTTTGGCCTCAGCAGAGTTATCTGGACTTGAAGGTTTGGTTTCCACCTCCCCAAATTGGACTATCATCAATGATTAAGGTACACACTTCTGTCAGTTGAGAAATCCAAAGGGCTGGAAGAATTCGTTAAACGCATTTTGTTAAATAGTCTGCTACTCAAAGGAAAATCACCCAGAGATCTAGGTTCACTAGGTAATCGCCAGTTGTTGCCGCCGCAACTTTTCCCCTTATTTCTTAAATTTTGGGGCCCCTCCTTATCACTTAGAGTGGTTTGATTTTGTGTGATCCATGAAGGGCTGGTCTAGCCTTAGCTTTGGTCGATTCAAATGTTTGATTTACAGCCTGTTCCCTCCAGAGCAAGTTTGTGTTAAGATTTTATGGTGGATCGCAGAGTTGAATGCAGTTTTGATAGCCTGGGTATTAGTCAGATCAGTGGTCTTTTAAGAAAACCGTGTCTCTGAAATTTTTTTAACCTGGTTGCTGCTGCGTTGAGCTTTTTAACATTTAATTTTTCTGTGATCGGGCGTAATTTTTATGCTGAATCGGCTATTTTTTTATTTTCGCCCCTCCGCTGTTGCGGCTCCCAGATCGTTTTTCCGCCCGAAGTCTAGATCCCCCCGACTCCCAATTCGTTTTGGTCTTAAATCGCTTTCCCATAGCTTCTACTCGCCCGCTGTTGCGGCCAGAAAGAGATAGTCAGCTGCCGATTCGAGTATCATCCGATGTCCGTCTTGGTCTTTTCCCACCCGCGGTTAGCTTTGTTTTCAACTCTTACCTCATCCGTCGTTGCGGATGGAGAAACCATCTAGCCTCCGATATACATTTCCTTCCGACGTCCGATATGAAGTCTTTCAAGCCCGCGCTTCCGCACCACGTTAGCTCCTTCTGTTCCGCCATTGCGGCCAGGATTTTCTTTCCTCGCCCGGTGCCCAAAGCTTGCCGACCGTCGATTTATAATTTTCCCGCCCAAAGCTTAATTGAGACCTTGTCCGGATGAACCTGGTTAGTTTCTTGTGGATTTACCATTCTGGACAGAAAAAGTTTAATGTTTAAGATCTCATTTCAACAAATAATGCACCGAAATTGTCTGCAGGAGGAATTCCATAGACCGCTGAAGCGACCTAGAGCGGAGAAAAGGACAAAACAAACAAATGACAGAGGCACCGACTAGGAAGATTTATCAGTTACTGATCAGGAGATAAACGCTCATAGAAAATGATTGGGAAAACAAAACGGCCAGAAGAGGAAGCTGAAAAGTTGAAGATGCTAAAAAGTCACACGCTGGGAGGCATCCTAAGGGGCAGCAGTTGTAGTTTAAATATTTGGAAGTAGGACTGAGATGGGGCTTTTTCCCTGGGAAATTTTGTAAACGTTTGCTTGTAAGAGGAACTACTTTGTTTTGCAAAGGAGACTGCAATTTTACCTGTTGGAGAGAGTGAAAATGGAATGTATCAATGCGACTCAATGAATAATGTTGAAGAGGAACTATTTCGTTTTCAGCAGTGTTTCATTTATTGTGAGAATATTTGATTTCCTGAACCTATTTTCTTGTTGAATGTTCTTCGGTATCTTTAGGATATTTTTCCACTGTGAGTAATAGATGTTCTCCATAAAGCAATTGGCTATCTGGTTGTTTAAATATTTGTAATTGCTCATGTGTTTGAAAGAAGTAACAGCTAACTGTGACTCTACATAGTGCATGTGCAAAGTGGAATTACTCACTCAAATTGATAATATTGCTCCCTAGGGATAGATTAGATTAGTTAGTTTATTGTTTGTTGTATGTGATTTGGTTGCTTGCGAGCCTAAAACGAGAGGTAAGAACCTGCGCATCACATTGTGAAAGCTCCATGCAGTCTGATCACTCTGCATTTAGTTAGGCACTTGCATCTCATACTTTAAGTCAAAATTACAAAAACTCGGTGGACCGGGCCACAACCGGTAAAGCCTTTGTTTTGTTACTTGACCTACGATGGCCAGACCGCAAACTGGACGGATTCCCTATACCAAACAGTCAACGGGCTAGTTGGGAACGTTGATTGGGGAGAATCCCTTACTGTTGCCGCCTGCGAATTTCCAGGCCTCAACACACTGCTGTATAATATCAAAACAGTTCCATCAACAATCTTGAGCGGGAAAACAAAAATCTACATCAAAATGAAGAGACATTGGACTCGCTGTGGGTGCCATAACCATCGCGCTGCGCGGGAATAACAGAGGAACTTATGCAAGTTTTCTATGGTGCGCTTTCAGGAAAGAACACTGCCTGCACAATCTAAGGTTGATATCAAACGCTGTGCGGTGCTACGCGGTCCCCAATCGGCTTAGGTTCGAAACCAACCACAAATTGGGTCACTTGAAATGGCGCAGATAAATACGGCTGTGGTTCGAGGACGCGGGTAGCACGAAGACAAAAAAGCAGGGGGGTATCCATTCCAAACACCATCGGAAGGCCATGAAAACCTTCTCCTACCAAAACATCATCACACAGGGCAGCTTGGTGCAGACAGTGTAACGACCATCTGCACCAAACCCCCCACTCACTAAGCACAGGGCTGCATAACAAAAGGTCGAGGGGAAAAACTACCCTGCCGGTCAAAATGCCCCCTCGCGGACAGTTACACTAAAATCCTCAATATATAGGCATGTAATTAACGGGCCAAGGGAAAACGAACGTGGGAAAACCCATTCGTAGAAAAATCAACCAAAAACTCGAACGAAATGGGATAATGCAATGAGGAGCCTACTTGGCAATGCTGCGTGAATGGCGGGAAGAAAAGCGGTCAAACTTCCACAGTTGAGCCACCTGGACGCGGGTACCGACAACGGGTTCCGACCGAGCTCGAGCGGAATGACAGCACACGAGAGCGACAGTTGAAAATAACAATAGGATAATAAAACATGCCCCGACCCCAAATATATATGGTCAACATGCGTAGGGCGAAAAATATCGAACGGCGGAAAACTATGGATCGAAGGATGCAAGGATAATTCCTTCCGCAACGTCGGGTGGCCAAACCCCTAAGCCATCTGCTGAGACATCCGCAACGGAACTTCACAAGACTAATCATCGGACATCGGAGCGATAGCGGGAAAGGGAGCCGCAACGACGGAGGTATAAAGGACATCACAATCCACGATGGGCAAAAGTCTTGATCGGAGGAAAATCGACTAGACTATCGGAAGGGTAGAGCTTTCGGTAGCCGCAACTGCGGGAACACAAAGGACATCACGCCCCGCCGTGCAAGTCGAAAGAGAAAACAACCAAAATAGCGGAAGGTTAGTGCTTTTGGAAGCTGCAACGACGGAAACCCAAAACTGAAGGAGCAGCGAACACAACAACGCGAGGTTTGAAAAGTCAAAGCGAAAAATCGGGAGACTTTGTGATTTGCCGTCCGCAACTGCGGAGAATGAAGTAATAAATCGTTCTGATGTAAAACGAAAGATCAGCTGATTAAAACAAACGCATCGAAAAAAATAATGAAGGTAAAGCTGATTACTCTTCCGCAACGGTGGGGCTGCAAGCAAATACTCTTCCGACTCAAACACTTGAAACACATTCAAAGGCAAAAACCAAAAGCGAATCATTTCAGGCATTAGAACAATCTTTCTTGAAGAGTCATTAAATCAAATCAAAGAAGAAAATCAAGTCAATATAAGCAAAAGGAGGGTCCCGAAATTTTTTGAATTTTGGGAAATTGTTGCAGCTGCAACAATTGGCAACTACCTGGTGAACCCCAGATTTCTGACTTAACTCCTCCCCAATGAAAGACTGTCTAGCTCATAAATGAAGTCTTCTAGATGTTTGTATTCCTAAGCTGGCCAACCCATGCATTTAAATCATTGAGAAGTAGTCCATTCATTGGGAAATGGTAACATCAGAAACATTTGCAAGTCTGAATCAATAATGAAATAAGAAATGCTAACAGACATCACAAGGTTGAAATTCTCTGCACAGAAGCACACAATTTTAAGGAGAAGGTAAGTCTCAGGAGACAAAAGTGATTAAAAAGAAAAGCAATCATATGTCTAGTCGCTAGAATGCTTCTAGTTACTAATATATGCACCAGGAAAATAAAACAAGTGACAACCCACATTTTATGAAGTACAATGCATAATTATTCTTAAAGCATAGGGCTTGGGGATTGTTAAACTAGCGACATCCTTTAAGGTGATGACAATTCATTTTTTTTTTCATACTGAATCCGACATTGGGAGTAACTATCTCAGACATACATGAGGTTCTAGGCACAAGCTAGGGAGTTAGGGAATCTAATGTTCTCTCATACTCGACTCCATCTTTAAAATAAATTCATGATATTATTCCTCTAGGTATTTATTTCCAAACCCTTGGATATCCCATGCAATCAATGTAAAATTGCAAATTGACTATTTTAGGTTTTATGATTTATTTACTGCCTTATTTCAATTAAAAAATATCGAGGTATTTATTATTTCCAAGCAATTTCATATCCCCTACAATAGTTGTAAATACATATTTCCAGGTTTTTATTGTCTATTCCACTAAAAAAACTTTAATCCCATGCAAATTGAAATTTTCAATTTTTATTTATTTCCTTGTTCCACTAAAAACCCTCCTACTGTTTATTATTTCCAAGTTTTTTATTTGTGGCCAAGATTCAATAAACTATAGCAATTTTTCATGTGTGTTTACTGAATCTATGCAAATATAGTTTAATAAATATGAATGGATGTTTTCTTTCTTGTCAACAATAGACTTTGAGACCCTATAGAGAAATCTCATGGCACTTAGATCTAAACTTTATGAATGGAAATACCTTGAAATAAGAGTTGATGGAAAATTGCATTGTAAGCTATGCAATAATACTTGTGGGACGTCAGTGACCCGAAAAAGAGATTATTTGCTCAATATTGTTGGCGGAGCTAGTGGAAGATTGGTATTAAGTAAGGAAGTTTTCCCAAATGCGAGAGAAAGTTTAAGTGAAGAAATCAATACTCACAAGCAAGGAAAGGTAGTCCAAGAAGAAAATAAAAAGAGTTCAAGATACACTCATGGAAAGACAAAATGTTTTCAATTCAACACCAAGTTCTTCTCAATGATTCATGGCATCTAGTGACACCCTCTATGCCACATGGATCACAAAGAGAGCCTACTTTGTCAAATTTGATCCAACACAACAATATTGGAGAAAACTTGAAAGCAATCGGAGAGAAATGAGGTAGGTGATGTTGTTTATGATTTTTAGTTTCGTTGTAATATATCTTTTACTATATTATTAAAAGCCATTTGTTTCAGGATATGTTAATGAAGGTTGGCCATTTTGGCCTAGATATGACCTTTTAAGCTATGCAAGTCGCAGGACTAAACAAGTTGATAGGATAAAACATAGAATATAGGAAATAATTAAAACTAGAATGGATTCATGGGTCATTTCTAGATGTACTCTAGTTAGTGATGGATGGACCAATCATTAGTCAAGACCTCTTATGAACACCCTTGCTTGTTGTCCTCAATGAGTGATTCATTTGTTTGCCATTGACTATATGAACAAAACAAAGAATATTGAATATTTATTTGAGATATTGAAGGACATCATCCGATTTGTAGGAAAGAAATGTGGTTCAAGTCGTTGATGACAACGCAGCCAATGATTCCATGCTAGTGAACTATTGATGAAGCATCTCCCTAAATTGTTTTGGACACATTGTGTTGATCTATCCTTCCATGGCATTGATAAAATAAGTCAGGTGCAGGAAAATTAATCTCAAGCAAGACACATGGTGAAATTCATCCTCAATCATCAATTAAATTTGAGTATATTTAGAAAATACATAACTAGAAATCTACTTAGACCTAGTGACACTAGGCTTACCGCCCATTGCATTGCAAAGGATGGTAGAGGAAAAGGCCGCATTGAGATCATTTGTATGCAATGGAGAGCAGGTGAATACTCATTTTTCAAGGTCAGAAGGTGGTAAACATGTAGATAATACAATATTTAATGAAATATTTTGGTCATGTGCATAAAAAACTATCTCTATTTGTCAACCTATTGTACAAATCTTGAGGATGGTTGATTCTATTGTTGCATGCATGGGTTTTGTATATGAGGGCATGGATGGAACAAAAGGACACATATTTCCATTATGTAATAATGATTAATCAATTTATAAACCAATATGGGACATTATGGACAGAAGGTGGTGTATGTTGCATAGGCCATTGCATGTTGCAGGGCTTTTCCTAGCACCTAAAAATACTTTCATATACCTAAGGATAGAGAGACCATGGATGTATTTTATATTTGTATGGAGAGGATGTATCTTGATCCTAAGATACAAGATTATATACAAGTACAATCAATATCATATAGGCAAGGGGAATGCAAGATATGTCTCATACATAGGTCACCCCTTAGAGTCATTGGTGGTTTCTCCATGGATATGAGACACGTCAATTGCAAACACTTGCAAGCAGGCACCAATCAAGGTGCTGAGTCAGGTATGTAGTGTATCACATTTGTTTTTAGTTTATATGTACCCTTGCAATTTTTTACATGTAAATTATTGTACTGATATAATATTATTGTTGTGTTAAAAAAATAGGTCACTAGTGCATCAACATGAGAGAAGAGTTGTAGCACACATAAATTCATCCATAGCAAGAAGAAAAACCATTTAGTAGCTAGCAAATGGGTGGATTTGGCTAACATTCATTACAATTTATACTTATGGATGCAATCTTTCGAGGGAAAGACATCCACTTCAAGGATAGTATGAGAGGCTCCTCTTGTTTTTAGTGCATCTAGTTCAACTTCATAAGGGCCACTTGTTGGATCATCTTTCACATCCACACATTACATTGATGACAATGATGTCTTAGTTAGAGATATTTGAGAGGAGAGTGATAGTAGTGATAATGCCTCTATCATGACTGAATACATTGACATCGATGATGACAATGGAGATGAGATTAACATCTCTTTTAGAGTCCCTCTTCTTTCTTGTTAGTAATTTTGAATAAACACTTAACTTTTTAACTATGTTCCAACTTTGTGAATTTTGATCATAATTCCATACACAGTGTGAGTGTGACGATGGTGGTGACTAAATCACCATGGAAATAATTTTGGTTGTTCATTTATAATTATGTTCATAACATTTAAAAACAATAATTTCTAACTTAATTTTGAATATTTAATTTTATAATTTAACATATCTTAAAAATTTCTAATAAGAAAACTAAATTAATTAATTAAATTGTGGGTAAATAAAAAGTTTTAACACTGCATATCAAGATGCTCACATTGTCATAGAAAAAATAATTAAACATTGTGTTTTTAAATTGAGAAAGAAATTTCTACCTACTTTGCATAATCGCATCATACTTTGCATATTCACATTATTGTAAGATGCATGCTCGCAAATGTTTTTGGTCTTGGATTTTACCTCAGCCTAATCCATTTTGATGTCGAACGTAATTCGAATTTATTTTTATCGAATAGTTCGAACTTCGTAACGACGGGAGCAGCATAAAAACGTTAACAGTTTGCATTTTTTGGGGTGCGTTTTCAGGTCAAGTTTTAGCTAAAATTCTATGGGTATAATGGCGGTGTCTCTTAGCTCATATTTAGATCGATTAAGATGCGCGAAAAATCTAGCGAAGGTGCGGATCAATCAAAACTCTGCAATGAGGGCATGAGTCAGGGACCACTGAAATGAAATGAGGCAGATAATTTTCCTGGCAATTTTCCATCCCGCGTGGAAAATTGTTCTACGCGGGATTGGAAACTGCATGATAATTTTCTACGCAGGATGGGAAATTGCAGCACCGTCCACGGGAAAATGGTCTGCGGTGGCATCTAATCCTGTACTTTCGTGGAAAATTGTTCTACGCGGGATTGGAAACTGCATGATAATTTTCTACGCGGGATGGGAAATTGCAGCACCGTCCACGGGAAAATGATCTGCGGTGGCATCTACTCCTGTACTTTCAGTGGCCCTTAATTCCCTACAAGACCACCCAATGAAGATTTTAAGGTTCTATGGCAGGTCAGTAATAAGCAAGTGAAGATTTCAGACATTGGGTTTCAGTATTGAATTGTGAAGTCTTGAAAACAATATTTGATGAGAATGGCTTTGGTGACTCAATCGCTTGCGGGTGCTGTACCAGGCGAGGTGCTGAAAGTTGTTACATATGTGTTAAAGAAGAGCTATGAGTGCAAGTACGCTTGCAAACGCCTCCAAAATACTTTGAAAGGAATGATACCTATACTGGATGGCTTAAAAACTGGTGTAGAGTTGTCCCAACATAACCAGAATCTGCTCAACGAACTCTATCAGGAACTTTATGGTGGGATTGAGCTATTTGAGAATGGTTCCAAGATTCCCGGGTTGAAAATCCTCAAGAGACTTGAATATACAAGGAAGATTGAAGATTTGGAGTCTCGTATAGTCAATTTCACTCAAGGCCCAGGTTGGGCACTTATGATTTCAGAAATACTAAATGTGGAGGTTAAAGTTGAGAAAATGGAGCACAGAATGGATGACGGATTTGGGACTATTGAGCATACAATGGAGGATGGATTTCAAATTATTGAGCACATAATGGAGACTGGATTTGATACTACGGAGAATAGATTTGAAACTATTGAGCACAAAATGGAGAATGGATTTGAGAGCATGGAAAACAGACTTGAGACTATTAAGCAGAAGCTTACCACAGGTCCGATGGATCTATTGGAAATCGATAAACTGGCATCCGATTTGAGCGTCCCAGAATTGAGCGTCCCGGAATTGCCAGGTTTGGAGATATCGATCCGTCAGCTGAAGAAACGCCTCTTGTGCGATGATGTTCCGCTGCTTGGAATTACAGGCATGGGTGGAAGTGGCAAGAGCACATTGGCAACAGCCCTTTGCAATGACGAGGAAGTCCAAGGTGAGTTTTATTGAATTAGATTTTAAAATCTCATAGAGTCTCTCCCGGATAGTATAGCAATATGTTGTCTGTTGCAAATAGTAAAATTTCACAAGTCAAATGAAGTTATCTGTTGCAAATAGTTGAGTAACTGCATCGCTGGAATTCAAGTGAGTTTTATTGAATTAGATTTTAAAATCTCATAGACTCTCTCCCGGATAGTATAGCAATATGTTGTCTGTTGCAAATAGTAAAATTTCACAAGTCAAATGAAGTTATCTGTTGCAAATAGTTGAGTAACTGCATCGCTGGAATTCAAGTGA
>LPNX010185789.1:261746-283321 GCA_001517045.1 Pseudotsuga menziesii | reverse complement strand
TCTCCCGGATAGTATAGCAATATGTTGTTATGTCTAGGCTCTTTATTGTAAAATTTCACAAGTCAAATGAAGTTATCTGTTGCAAATAGTTGAGTAACTGCATCGTTGGAATTCAAGTATCTTAGATTTAATTGTTTTGGTATCTAAGTGTAGAGTTTGCGCACATACTGGTAGAGTCTACCACAAATTAATTAGAGTCTACCAAAGATTAATTAGCTTTCACCTGACAGTCCCTTTTATAACAGCTTTGGTAGATCTTTCAGGTGAGGAAGTATAATACCTTTTTTAAGGAGCACACTGCGTACACTGAGCTAGAGAGCGAGAGTAAATGTTCTGCAGAAAAGGGTATAATGTTTGCTCTATTAAACAAAAGATAAGAAGCCCTATCTCACTTCAAACAGTTTTTCCGGGAAATTATCTGGCTGGCAGTACAAGCAGCTATGGCTTTGGCATCTCCCACTTAAAATTAAGTGTTTCATTGGCTTTGTGCTGGGAACAAAATAAGTACATGGAATAATTTAACTAGACGTGGTTGAATAGGGCCAAACCGCTGTTGTTTATGTAAAGATGCACTTGAAACGGTGAATCATTTATTTATTTCTTGCTCTTTTGGCCAGGCTGTCAGGACTGACCTAGCCACCAGACAGAGGATGGTTATCAATTGGATTGATCCCTCGTTGCTGGACAATTTAAATCTTTGGACTACGAGAATACATAGCATGCTGTTTTTACCTTTTTTTTATATCTGGTGTATTTGGAATACCCAAAATCGATGTATTTTTGATGATCTTCAGCCAAGGGTGGAAACTGTTTGTTTTTGGTTCTGGATCTTGTTAATTCTTTTCCTGTTGTGGAAAAAATTATGCTCCTCGGGACATTGGTCTTGCTCCAGATGTTTCTTACCCTTTTGGCTTCTTTGATGGAGCAGCAACTTCAGGTGCTGATGGTTCTGGTTTCACATTACACATCAGCCCCTCTCATTACTTTCTGGTCAAACTGAGCTGTGGTGTCAGCACCAATACTCGGGTTGAACTGATGGCCCTTTGGTTTCTGTTGGCTCTTGTGGCTTCTTTGGGCTTATGCTCTCTCTCTGTATGGGGAGACTCTCAAGTTGTTATTAATTGGGCAAACTCGGAGGCCTGTTTAGATGCGGTGGATCTGGAACACTGGTGTGATTGCATAGCTGAGGTAAAGTCCTCCTTCCTCGCCTTAAACTTTTTGCACATTTACTGGGAGCACAATTCGAGTGCTGATGCTTTATCCAAGGAAGCACTTACACTTCAGATGGGGAAACTCTCCTATATTGAAATGATGGAGGGAGAGTTGATTGGGAGTGATACCATCCTGTTCTTCTAATGGATGTGTACCTCACTTCTCTTAGTGGCCTACTCATCTTTATTTGTAAAGATTCAAGTTTATTCTTCTTTGTTTTGAATGAGTTTTTTACTCATTGCATCCATGATGCTTTAGCTCTCGGGGATCCTCTTTATCCCTCAAGTGTTTTTCTTGGATAAACCTTCAGGGTTCGATATGTGTTTCTTAGGTCTGTGTGGAATGTTTCTATTTGGTAATGTGTATGAGACTGCTGGTCTGCTATGGGTGTTGGTATTTTTCTTAGCCTTTTGATATTGGACTGCTGGCCTTTCTTGATGGGATTCTTTGTATATGACAGAGGTAAATGATACTCCCTACCATAATTTTATATTTATTACTTTTGATCCAAATGAATATCAAAAAACTGTCCTTTTTCTTTTGAAACAAAAATAAAGAAAGATAAAGAGCCCTAAGCTTAACCGACTCAAATTCCAAAAAACAATATACATAGTTTCTGAATTGACTTTTCATTGATTTTAGTAAACTCGCCCAAGATGTTTTTGACAAATCACCCAAGACAAGGGAAGAAATAGGATTGGCGATGTTTTTGGCAAATCACCCAAGACAAGGGAAGAAATAGGATCCAATCCTGAACCTTTCAGTCCTGGGATATCTGTATGAAGTGAATAGTGTTGTACTTATTTAGGATAGTTTCTGGTTTAGCATGTTCTTCTTGCACTAAGGAATCTTTCTCTAAAGTTTCCTCTGCCCTATATGTGATACGTGGCACCTTTGTTGTTCTGCTACTTACATTGTCTCAATTGAAGGCACCGGATAGCTCTACAAAATTCTGTCGACTGATAACTTTATATCTTTTCATTCTTGGTTCACAGGTTATTTTAATGGCTCAATAGTGTTTGCAACAGTTTCTCAGCGCCCAAATATCATTAAACTTCTTAACAGAATGTGGAAGAAGATTGCTGGCGGGCACAGTCGTGATTGTCCTGATTTTGATAACATCGAAGATGCTCGTACACAGCTGCAGCGAAGGATTCGTCTCAAGCAACCTCAGAAAACGTTGGTGGTGCTGGATGATGTCTGGGATAGTTATGATCTTGAAAAGCTGTCATTTAAAGGAAAGGAGTACAAGACCCTCATTACGACTAGAAACAACGAAGTTGTTGATAAACGATATCAATATGACTTACCATGTTTGAGAGAACCAGATGCTGTATCTCTTTTCTGCTTGTCGGCATTTGATCAAAAATCCATTCCAAAAACAGAAGATGCCAAACTAGTCACCAAGGTACTAATTCCTCGTACTTAAAATGCAATACAACATGATTCTTGATCGTAGGATAGTTGAATGGCAATGGACCATGTTTGGAATTGACGATTAGCCTCTGTTGACATTTGGATGTTAGGGTTGCTAACTAATTGGTAACGCTTCCATTTCAGGTAATAGCAGAATGCAAAGGATTACCGCTTGCTCTTAAGGTGATTGGAAAGTGTCTAAATGGTCAGCCCCCTGAAGTATGGATGGCTTACCTGGAAAAACTTTCTCAAGGGCAAAAAATATCTAAAGATCACGAAACCGGGCTTCTGAAACGCTTGGAAACAAGCATAGTTGACTTGGACAAAGAAGTCCTTGAATGTTTTTTGGACATGGGATTATTTCCAGAGGCCAGGAAAATTTCCGCTGATCCATTGTTGGACTTGGGGGTTTATGTTCATGAGTTGCAATGGGTAGAGACTTACGCAATCCTAGTAGAACTTGCAACTAGAAATCTCGTGAATCTGGTGAACAGTCAAAAGTAAGTCACTTAATATTTGTTGTCTTATTGCTTATCCTTGATAAACTTCTAATGGGCATTTAGACTGGTTTGTGACAGAGGAGGCTTATTCAAAGCTTCTGTGCATATTGCACTGTTTGATTTTTTGTTTTCTCAAAGTTGTTTGATTTTTTTTTGTCATCTGTTTGATTTTTGGGTAAATTTGGAGAGAAAATTGATGGATGATTCTACACATTGGAGAGATGGCATTCTTGATAAACTCATTCATGTAGAAAAATGTGTTTAACATTGAGTTTCTTACTAAACACCTGCTAAACAGGACTTAGCCAAATGCCTGACAACATTATGGATAACCCTTGCATGCACCCTGCAAGTTATACAATACAAGGTTTAGAAGAGACAAGAGTGGATCTTTTGTTAATGCCCAATTAAATAATTTTTTCAGCTAACATATCGATTTTGATTTACCTTTCAGACGTACTGTGAACTCTTATGGCAGCAGCTATGAGCTTTCCTTTATTCAGCATGATGTGCTGCGAGACATGGCTATCTATTCTAGTTCGAAGCAGGACTCTTCAATTAATAGATGCACGAGGCTTATTATGCCCCAACAAGCCGATTCGATTCCTAAAAAATGGGAAAATGCTGCAAAGTCTCCATTCGATGCTGAGATAGTTTCCTTCCACACAGGTTGGTGCATAATTTTTTCTCTACCCTTCTAGTAGTTTGTCTGTTCATTAAAAGTATTGATCTGTGTCTCACCCTATCAAAAAGCATACAGAATCTTACATCCTACCTGCACATAGTTTGTTTCCGATTGTAACAATTGCTGCATTCTTGTATGTCAAGGTTCAATGGAGAAGGGTTGGTGTCATATGAACTTTCCAAAAGCCAAGGCTCTCATCTTAAATTTTTCTGCAAGTGAATACTTTCTTCCACCATTTATGGAATCAATGCCTGAATTAAAGGTTCTCATAATTGTCAATCACAATTCTAAGCGTGCTACACTCAAAGGTGTATCTGTCCTCTCTTCATTAACAAAGCTGAAAGTTGTTCGATTAGAGAGAGTAATCGTTACTCCCCTCCAAGAATATTGTCAATCTTGGCAAGAATTAGAGAAATTATCATTTGTTCTATGTGAGGGTTTTGAGAATATGGGGTTGTCTAGGAATTTCCCCCGCCTTCTCGAGCTCATTATTGATCATTGTAGCAATTTGAAGGAATTGCCTGCCAGTGTTTGTAATATGGCTTCCCTTCAACGATTGTCTGTCACAAACTGCCATGATCTTGTCGAGTTACTAGATGGTATAAGAAATCTCAGCTCTCTACGAATGCTCAGATTGCATGCTTGTCCAAGTTTGGAAAAACTACCAAATTCAATTTGTGAACTTGGACAACTAGAATTCCTGGATATTTCACTCTGTAGCCGTATAAGACAACTCCCATGTAAATTGGGCGGACTACCCAGATTGAAAGAAATTGATATGAAGGAGTGTTCTGGTGTGAAACAGCTCCCTGAATCTGCTAGTGAGCTAAGCTCTCTTGTGCATGTCATCTGTGATAAGAAGATTGAGCATCAATGGTCAGAAATTGAGGCTTCTACCAATCCTCGCCTCAGTGTGGAACTTGCACAAGAAGATTTCAATCTGAATTGGCTTGATGACTGATTCAGCGATATCAAATAGGCTTGACGACTGAGTAGTACTAAATTTTATATTTTATTCGGTGCCTCTAGAGTCAAATCCTTCGATGAGATAAAGAATTATAATGTTTTATTCGCATGCTTTGTGAATGTTACAGGTGTACTTATGTGTTTTGCTCATGTTTTGTTCGCATGCTTTGTGATATGGCGGGATAACATTCAAATGATTCTAGCTATGCTGCTAGATATTTTTGCTTATTGGTACCAAATATAACCCAAGCATCTGTGTTGGAGAGGGATTGGCTACTTCGAGAGAAATGGTTAGAGAATGTGTAAAGGAAGGAGCTCATTGATTCAAAGAGATGTCTATGGTTTTATTTAAATTTAAATTGGTACTCATTGCGGAGAGGAATTAATTTGGAATTTGATAATGTATCTTACAATCAAATTCAAGGTAGATCTATGGAAAAACTTTGTTTTAGTTTGTATATCTTTATTTTTCTGTCATACAGAGAAAAAGGTTTAAAAAAAGATTCGATTTGTAACTTTTGTTTTTACAAGAGGTACGTCAAAGATGTAATTGGTGTTTGGTCTGGGAAATAAGAACTTTAAGAATTGCTTTTATCAATATATAGGTTTTTATCTTAAAAACATTATGAATGCTCATGTATTTGATGATTTTGTGGATGTATTGGACATTTCTTTCTTCAAAGACAAGGTTTACATGAATTATTTCTACCATGTTTATTTTAGAAGCTATTAGAGTGCTTATCAATACATTATGTTCACTTCTTGGCCCCACTATCATCAAATGAAATTATTAATCATCAGTGAACTTCATGGATTCTTAGTGTGAGAAAAGAGTTCAATAGCTCGTTTCGATGAGGGGATTTAACCTTCAATAGGAATATCACTTTCACCTCATTTTTGTAGGCCCAAAGAGCCATAAATAGCTACAAGTTACTAATAAAATTGAAAAGAAAGTTCGGAGTTAAAAACATAACGAGCTACCCCTAGCCTGAGGGGACCCTCTAATATAAAATATAACGGATTCCTACTTTCTTCTTAAAACTCTTATGAGTTGCCTTCTTACCTTGGGGTTATCTTTGATCTTGGTACCATTAAAATTGATGAGTTGGTTTATTTTATTTCTATGCCTTACCCCCTTTCCCCCATATACCCTCCAAATGTTCCCCTTTGCATGTGCAAGTAACCATTAGGCATCCATTCCTAATGATGGATTTTCCCTCCTCTTGCACCATTTATCTCCCCTTGTCATTCATTGGCCAATGTCGTCCCTCCTCCTAGGGGTGAACCTTTCTCTATCCACTCAACCACTGCTAAGGCAACATTTCCCCTTGAAACACATAAATTGTTTTTATATATTTAATATGTTAAAAAGGAAAAATATATTGATATAATATAGTGTTGAAAGCTATTGTGAGTTTAATTTTTGAAAGTGGAGGAAGCTGCCAAGATAATACCATATCTGGGTGATCCATAGGCTTATTTGATCCTAGAAAGAACATAAACGGCTGGTACAAAGAGGAATTTGTCCTATAGTAGTATGCTAGAAAAAAGTGAAAGTAAATGTAACTTGAATCAATGTTTTCTATACAAAAGGAGAGCCATTTGATCTACATCCCATTAGACATGTAAACGTCGTCTCTTTTTTTCCCTACCAATAAAATTATAGTTTTCCACTTCACTTTTACTAAACTACATCTCAAACCCAACATTTTCTCAAGACATTTTGAAGGCCATATCTCCCTCAAACTAAGCATGATTTGTGCTAATTGAAAGGCAATGTATTGTTGAAGAACAATAGTTCATTCATGGCTCATATGAATCCATATCTAATGTTTTGGTTCCATACTAGTTAGGCCTGATGTACCAAGTTTGTGAAAGTAGTTTAGTTGATTTTCAAATTAATAGCTTATCAGCTAACATACTATTAACATCTATGCATATGCATGCATGACAATGATTAAGACTAGAGTGCTCAACAAAATCTCATCAACACAATTAGTTTCAATTCAACTTTATTTGACTCATTTTGATATCCTAGTTGTTTGGCCTTTACAGAGGCTATAGCTTAATTTTGAATTAAAAATTCCTTCCATATCATAAAAATACATGTTCAACATTATGAGGTCATCAAAAGTAAGTATAGTTTGTAAAATGTTCAACATTAGTTCACCTTTCATTAGTCACTTGGTGAACTCCACGTAGGTTGGATATTGTATAAGATGTAAAGAGAGATTTTGAATTATTTTAAGAAAATACAATATCTATATCCTTTGGTTCTTGAGATAATATTTGGAACCAGCCCTCCTTTCCCAATTCTGAGTTTGTGTACCTAGTTTATGAAATGCACAAGTTAGCACATCTCTCGGGGGTCAAATTTCATAGTTCATACTTCAACATTCAAATTCTATTATGAAACAAAACTAGACTAAAATATGGGCGTATGAGGATGTACATATAGTTTATATCTTTCTAATGGTATATCATATGTGTAGCCGTAACCCCACTTGATTATGAAGAATGACCTTTTACAGATTTAGACTCATTTCAAAACAATGGTTTGGATAAATAGTTTTAGGGGGTTTAATAGTGTTGTTATTTCACTCCGAAACAACCAGTCAGATATCCTATTATGTAGCTTACCTCCACATGTTTCCAAACATATCATTTACCTCTTTCCATTAAGTTTGTAAAGTCCTCTGTCAAATCTGAGCAAAATATTTTGTTCAAACGGCTTAACTATATGGTTATGGTCTTCTTCAATACCAGTGAATACTAACAACAACTGCTTGGATTGTAAGTTTGACACACTGGCCCTGCTTTAAGCTTCTAGTGGTCACTAAGGAGTGCCTTCCCACAATCACTTCCCAAGGATATTGTTGTAGCCTATTATTATGTCAATCTGATCACTGTAGGTGGAAGTTTAGGATGGGCGTTTTGTCAAGCACTTTACTTTATTATGTCAATCTGATCACTGTAGGTGGGAGTTTGGGATGGGCATTTTGTCAAACACTTTGCTTACTTTCTAAGTTTGTTGATTTGTCACTCATGGTTTAATTTAATGAGATTTACACATATAGAAAGAAAAAAAACACAAAACTAAGATAATGATGACAAATAACCAGCGTATCAAAGGAAAAATTATTTGCATTGATGTCACTAGATTTTCCCAATAAACACAGAAGATATCATCATCGGTATATCAATAATACACGGGAAACAAGTTATGGCTTATATTAAATATCAAACCTGACTTTTAGTAGATATATAAAATAGTATTCAATAGTGGAATGGTATGGATTGAGATCTGAATATGAAGGAAACCTTGTTGGTTTTGGCAGTCCTGTGGATGGTGAATAGTATCGACAGCTTGTTGATAAGAAAATGTCCTCGTGTAGACTGTTTCAGCAGACAACTTACACTTCAATATTGAGCAGCCCTTCCAAGAGCACAAACTACCCCAAGTGAATACACCCTCCTCAAGAGATAAATCCCCCTTCTCACAATCACGATGATCTATGGTTACCAACGCCCTCTATTAAACTCAAATCTAAAATGTGGCACTGTAGATAATAAACACAAGAAGAATGACATAACAACAGGAGATAACCACAGTCAAAGTTTTCTATCAAATACAGGATGATACAGAGTTCACTATTCATGGAAAAAGATCTAGCATCTTTCATTGATACATATTGCCCTCGGGTTTTATTTCTCAAACTGTTCCTCTAGTTCTTCAAAATGGTGGTCAAACACGTCTGCAACCCGGTGAAGAAAGCCAAGAACGAAATCGATCAATCAATTATTATGTTGTCATGATCGCCCGACTCTCAATACCGGAGGAAATAAATTTTAAAATACAATTAAATACCCCAAGCAGCTCGTTTTTGCTCAACATTCGCTGCAGCTTTACCACTTGGAGCATCTAGCGCATGGGAAGGGCATTCATTTGTTCAATCATGTGCCTCTGCAGGCACAAATGACAGATAATAATAACTTAACAAATAACCAGGAAGGAACAGGCACACATGATAGATAATAATAACTCAACAAATCACCAGGAAGGAACAGGACGTGAGAATTACCGTGTTGAGTATTAAAGATGAACTCGACTGGGATTGGATACCCGGCTCAGTTTTGGCACATCATATCGGCCATAAATGGGGCACATCATTTCGACAATAATTTCCATGGATTGATTTACAGTGCAGACATCACTTGATGCACTAACTGCAAGCTCAATACATTGGAATGGAACCATGTGAAAGTGGTGAGGAGGCGAATACAACATTTCATGCAGCTTGCCCGATGTACCACTTTTTTGAATTAGTATTCATGAATCATAACATATATTTCAAAGTTATTGTGTTATTTTTCACATAATTTGCAACAATCAAAGTAGTTAAAGAAGCTGAAGCCCGTTTGTGGCCAAAGGGGTCGAAAACACATAATGAGGTAGATGTAAGTTTCAACAACAAATCAAATACCAAAAATTGTTATTTAAATATTTGTTATAAAAATATTATTCATTTGAATGATAGTTTTAAAAAAAAAAATGGAAAAACATATAAAGAAGAGAACACAGTCTTTGAATTTAATTTGGATGCAGTTAAGATTATTATTTATGAGAAGGACATATTTTCAACAAAAAAAAATGTAAGAGCAAATAGAGAAGAAAATGAAGTTTTTAAATTGATATTTGATTTAGATTTAATTAACTTGACACTAAACTTTAGTTTTTTTCTTGCAAATATTAAGTGTTTCAATTTAAATTCACTTTTAAGGGTTCACTCTCCAAATGCTATATAAAGTGTTATCTATAATTTTGTATTCTAGTAATTGTTGCTTTATAAAATGCTTAATTAAGAATAATTACAATTATGATAATTAGTAGTAGAAAAAATATAAAGACTAAATAATGATGCACTTGTAATATGTTTTGGGTCTCATTGTTTAGTCATTTTTACTAATTTTAGGGTATAGTCTAGATATGAACCAATGTATCATTTTCGGTTCTTGAACCACATATATGAGTAGCCTAAATGGTTGGATTCCCCCAACCAAAGCTGGCCCTTCGTCATGAGGTCGTCGGTTCAATTTTGCTTGGTTCCATGAGGTTCAAGCTTGCGCAAGCCTAGCTTATTTGATTTCAGGGGTCTTTGATGACTCATCATAAGACTTTAGTGAAGCATCCTTCAATGATTTGGATTCAACTTTTCAATTTGTTGTTCGTTTTTACATTTAAAAAGTCGAATTCTTGTTGAGAAGGTTTATTTGATGTCTTAAAGCTGAAATATAATGCAAAATGACTAAAAAGTTATGTAATTTGATGTTAATGAGACACACATATGAATCCCCATCTAAAAAATCAATGCTAATATGATGTAAAAAACACATTTTTGACACAAACATGATGAAAAAAAAGTGACTACAAGTGTTTTTTTCAATACTATGCGATGCAACATGATGTTATGCAACACATGAAATCTTTATGTATCTTTATGCAACACTTTGTGTATTGTGTAAAAAATACCACACAACATTGACACAAAACATAATGCCCCTGTAGTAGCATGTTTAGAGTTTTCTAAATTTGATTTATTTTTATTGAAAATTAATTAATTAATTAATTAATTAAAAAAATCAAGAGTTTGTGCTAATGATGGCACTATATTCTTGTATTGTAGTAGCTATTCACTTGTTTTTATGCATAGGTTATGCCATTTTCAATTCAAATTTGCACTTTTAATGGCATTTTTTATATGGGAGTGTAGAAGTAGTAGAGTTCTAGCCTTTTGGTAAGTGATATGCATTCAAATGCAAGTATTTCCTTACCATTTTCCATTATGTTTTCATTCTTTTACCATTTTTTGTTTATGTTTCCACAAAATTTAATTTGCAAGTTATACGCATTCAAATGCAAGTATTCCCTTACCATTTTCCATTATGTTTTCATTCTTTTACCATTTTTTGTTTATGTTTCCACAAAATTTAATTTGCAAGTTACTCTAGTTTTAATTTAGCTATGCACTTTTAATATACATTTTTATGAGAATATAGCTCAAATAGAGCTTTTGCCATTTAGCAAAGGATCGAAGGTCGAATCTCATCATTCCCTTACCATTTATAGTTTATATTTTTCATTTTTTACCAGTTTCCATTTTTATTTTGTAATAAAAGTACTAGGCGATGCTAAACCTTGAGAAAAATGCACTACAATTTGGTGCTAACTCAGTACTAATAACCTATTTTGTTGTATTGAATTTCAAATACTCGTTACAAAATGTGACAAAAAAATCTTATGCATATCAATGATGATAACAAAAGAAATTCCAAATCATATAACATTTATACTACGTAATATAATATTTACACTACATAATATAATATACACTAACATATATGTCATTGTACACCACAAAAAGATGTTTATTGCTCAGAAATAATCTTACTATAATTATACTTAGGCCTAACAAACTCAAATAAATTTATTTCAAAATATACATACTAAAACTCAAATAAATTGATTTAGCAAAATGAATTAAATATTTTGTTTACCCATTACTACTTCTTAATTATTACATTTAATAAACAAAAAAGAAAAACCTTTCACATCTCAAATTGCAACTTAACATACGATTTTCTTTATATTGCAACTTAACATGTGATTTTCTTTATACCTTATTATATCTGCCAATGACGGATTACATAGTAATCGATCAAAGGTTAATTTCCATACCTTTGTGTCTCAGACTGGCTGAGGTGCCGGACCAGGTGCTGGATAAGGTGCCGGAATGAAATTGGGAAATTGATATATTAAGTGGTGAAGGTAATGAACACTGGGATATTTCTTAATTGTTATAAACCAAGTGATATTGTTATAAACCAAGTTTTTTTGCTTTTAATGTAAGTTCGATGAAGTGGGGATCTATCATAATAACCTTATAATTCATCTAGTCGATACACCACCCTTCCTTTGGAAATCATTTAATGACATTAACCTTTGGCAACATTTCATTTTTTATTATTAATTTTCCATCCTTAATATAATTCATGTCATTAATATATTCTAATTGAAATTCTTGAACGCCATGGTTACATTTGACATTAGATGTCTTAAGGTTATGAATTTATCAAAACATGTCCATATCATCATAATCCAATGCAATGTGGGCAGTACGTGCCTTAGCTTACCATGATTTTCTTTGCACGTCCGTCGTTGTCATTACCACCCTTTGCCATTATTTTTTTTAATGGGTTGTTTCCAGTTTTCATCTCCACCAGCGGGAGGAAAATTGATGAAATTCCTTAGTGGCCTTCGGATTGACTGTGTGCTCATCGTGTTAATTCGTTGTCTCATCTTCTTCCTGGTCTCCACGATGCTCAATTGACATGAACCCTCTGAGTATGGACAGTTATTGGCCACACCTGATTTTTTAGCCTGCAAAGAGATGTTTATTCGAGCCGGGTGGCATTCTTTCTTGACCAATTTACAAGGGCATGATGATGCCGTCTCCCTGCAATTCGCCTTAGGGTTTGATGGACACACAGCTAAGGTTGAGTCGCTGGAATTTCAAGTTACGAAGGAGTCAATTGCGCAGGCTACAGGGCTTCCACGCACAGGGGATCGTTGGTTTAAGAATTTTCGACTGCCACGCAAAGATTACGACTATGTTTTTAAACCTGAATTTTTGGCTGTGAAAGGTGAAAAAGGCTTCTCAAAGCTTTGGGTCAGAGAAGAATTTCTTAATTCTTTAGTGATCATCACCAAGCTCATTACATGTGAAGGTCGATTCTCTACCTTCAAAGCCTGTCACTTTCGCCTGCTTGCTCACTTTGAGTTCGGTAAGCTCCTTAACTTTCCATTTTATTTCTGGAAGAGCTTGGGTAAGATGGCCTCACAAGTTAGAAAAAACGTAGAGAATCCTACACATAGCCTATATCATCATGGGCTTATCAAGATGCTTATTTTAGCTGAGTTGAAGAAGAAGGATCAGGTATGGGAACAATTTATATATGAATTGTCCAATTCACATCTCAAATCACCCCTAGGTAATGATCCATGTGGGCCTTTTATCCCTGATCTTGTTGACAAAGCGTCCTCTGTCAATGCTTCTGAGCATCAAGCCAGTCATATTCAGGAACTAGTAGTCAAGAGCTGTAAGAAGGCTGGACCATCCCATATTAAGAAGTCTTGGGGGTCTAAAGGGCAGCATGTAAACTCTCAGTCTGAGGGGGAGAAAATCAGTCTGATAATGGAAATTTGCTTGCTTCATCTAATCGTAGATTTACCCATAGTATGGTTGTTCAAGAGAAGAAGAGGGAGTCCAAAGGTAAGGCACATGTACATGTCCAGTTGTCCTCATCCACTTCTTCTTCTGCCCATGATAATTATGATTCACATGGTTCCCATCATCATTCCTCCATACCGAGTCCTGTCAATGAGCCTTCATTGCCAGCATCACCTTCAAAATCTGGTCTGAAGTCTACTAAATCTCACCGGTCAGATCTTTCAGCTCAGGGAGTTGAATAATTTAGACACAGAAACTTTAAGTTGACTAAAAAATTACAGGAGTATGTTAGACTGGACTGATTTATCAAACAGGAAAATGCAATTTTGAAAGCTAAGGTAGCATCTTTACAAACCTTAGTTGATGACATCACTGGGTCTAATCGCAGTCTCAGGAAACAGTTAAAGAAAAAGGACAAACAGTTTGAAAAATTGATTAGTGTACAACAGCAAACAGCTCCATCTCCTCCTCAAGTACAGGTCCTGTTTAATACTTCAGCTTCGGTTTCTGGAATTTAACCCACAGATTGGTCATCTATTTTGAGTTTCAATTTTGTCTGTCTGAACTTTCTTGCATTGGGACATGCAAGGTCTCCAGTCTGGGGGAGATGATGGCCTCCTATTTTTGCTGGTTCAGTACCTTATTTCTAGTTCAAAGTTCCATGAAATCAAGTAATATTCAACTTTATCTAGTTGTGTTTTGTGCTTGAATATGCCTTTTCAAGAACAACATTGCAAAGTACTTTAACAAGTGAATTTTTGATATTTTTCATTGTTTATTTATTATTTTGTTTGGTTTTAATTCATACAATAAAACTTTAGTTTTTTTTGGTCAATTGACAAGTCTTTATTTTTCATGCAGTGGTCCTTTTTGGTTGTTCGACCCAATGCTTGTCCCGGCGCTTAAGGAGTGTATGTCGACTGATGCAGAGATTTGGGGGATTTTATTGCCAGAGATAATGTCTCATTTGATTTCTAATCACTTCGAGGACGCAGGTGAAGTTACCCAGTGTTGTTTTGTAGCTGTCATTTGCTCAAGAAGTTGTTGCCCTCAATCTTTAGCAGTGTATGGATTCCAGGAAATTCGAATCCAATCTTTTGGTTCATGAATGCATTATTGATCGGGATAGGTGTAGATCTGTTGGGATGGGGTCAATCCTTGTTCAAAGGTCGACTCATTTTGTGATTCAAGTATAAAATGTGACTTTGAAACCCTAAAGAAAAGGGAGAGAGAAGACACTGTAAACTCTTATTTTTATTAATTAATCAACAGTTGTGTTTACCTTCTTAAAGCTTTCATTTCAGATTCGTAGGTGTTGAAGGCAGGGCCCACCTTCAGCTCTAATCATCTGTGTATATCGTTGTTTTACTGCCATAGGTAAAGTTATACTGTATATTTTGAGACTGTTTTCATGGATGTATGCCAATAGTTTTAATAACTAGTGATTTGGGAATGAAATACATGCTTTAAGCTAGTCGATGTCATTGAATGTGTGAGTTAAGTTTGATTGCATTATTCAACACCTTTGGATAGGATAATTACTTTCAGTTTTGTCTATAGGTTCAAGGTTTGATTTAGTAGAATAGAGATTTGAAGAATAGTGAGAATGGAGAGATATGTTGGATTTCGATTTCTAGATTTCTTTTATGTCCAGAACTAATCCTGATTATTGAATAGTTCAATTTCTTGTCCAGAATCCTGTTAAGTCACAGAGTGTTTCAAAGACTTGTTGATTTGCAGTATTTATTGAATGTACAGTGACTCTCAAAAGTTTGCGGAGATTTTAGCTTATAGAATTTATAGGGTTTTTAGGATAACATTTCGAACTGAGGATTGGAGTTATACTTGGTTTATTTCAAAATCTAGAATAAATTAAAGATAAAAACACAGTTCATTAATACTTGACAGCGCTTGTTTCCTATGGTTTGAAGACAAGTCTCGTAGGATAGGCAAATGAGAGTGAGTGTGTGTTGTCTGAATAGTTCCAATGTATTTTTGTGAGCATAGAATGCAGATAGAGTGTATTTGTTGTTAGCAGAGAGACAGATTTCATTCTAGTAATTGTTTGTGAATGATAAGTGTTTGTATGAATTAGGGTTAAGAAGAGACATCATGTTAATATAAGATTCTTTATGGGTGATGAGTGCAGTCTTCGATGCAAGGTTAGAAAGATATAAAACCATTAGGATTGATCAAAAGTATTCATTTTGAAGACAGGTTTGAAAGTAGGGTTTCCTTTAATAAACTATTTACTTGCTTGGTTGCTTGTTTTAAAGAATAGATTAATAATTAGCATAGTTTGAGATTGCCACTACTACATTTCAATCCAAAATCCGACGGTGCGTGGATTTCTATTTTTAAACTTACCAAAAATCAGAAGGATACATTTTTTTTTTTGTAAATGTGGCCACAAGTGTCGCTTAAGCGACGACTATTCTCATAACCGTTGGTTAAGCGACGACGCGTTAAGTGTCGGTTAAGCGACGGCTATGGGATTATTTTGTAACACCACCCACCAAGCGCTCTCATCCCTTGGATCCAAATCAATGGTGGAAATCTATTACATCATGAGTTCATATTTTAAACGAAAAATAGAAAATCGATTTGGGATTTTTGTTGTGGAAAAGAGCCAAGTCGTGGGTTTATCCTAGCATTCATGCAACCCTGTCACCATACCCATCTGTATTCTCTGTCAATAATCTATGGGCATATCCCTGTAGCCATAGCCATGTGCGTTATCTTTGCATGCTTGGGAGGCCAATCCATCTACTTTTTTCTTGTATACTGAGACAACAACGATGTATACCTTTCTATGGGTTCACCAAATCGATTTGTGGAAGGAAGAGAAGCCCCATTACTATTTTGGGCTCGGCCCTCATTGTTATCTATTGGGTTTGACAGGGTTGCATTAAAAAATGTTTATTTGGCTGAAGCATAGCAAATCCATTGACAAGGGAAAAAACTACACAACTCAACACAGTGGTCAATAGGTAATTCTTCATCTCGTGAACAATAGGAGAGGGCCGAAGAGGATAAGGCTGCAGGGGACAGAGCTCGCAGAGGAGAGGGCGGTAAAGGAGGGTTTGCAGAGGTCACACTGAGGCTGACAGAATGCCCCAAATCGATGAGTAATCTATGTTTGCTTAAAGAATTCCGATTTCAAATTTAGACCCAAAAAAAAAAAAAAAACCAAGTTCTTTATGCAGAAGAAATCTTTATTTAGCATGGATTTATACTGGTATGGAAAAGCTGAAAATACTGTGTTCATAATATAGTTTAAAATATGAACTTCTCTTCCCTTGAATTTCCCTCTCACTTTCTATTTGATGTGAGGGTCATTGCTGTTGCATTGCATTGCAGTTGCGTCCTTTCCCACATTTAATCTTCCAGCTGTTACTTTTCTTATATTTTGACAGCCAAAGTATTCAAATAGGAACAAAATAACTTCTGGCAAATCTCTATTGTCATTGTAATTTGGAAATTACTAGGTTAGGTTCGAGTTGCTTCCCAAACTAGGGATTTTATAATAAAAAACCTGAAACTTATTTTACTTCATTGAATATTCGTGAGATAGTGAGGATTTTGTAGCCTATTGTATAGAAAATATTTGCGGCATTGTTGATGGAGAGTTTAAGGTATCAACTCACTCTCCCTCCAACAAAATTTGGCCGATGCCTAACACCTTTTTCTTCTTTCACACAACAAATACAACCAAGGTTTTATTGACCCAATCCCTCGTGATGCGACTGTTTCATATTTTTTTTGTAACTTGTTACATATTATCACCTTGCTATTGCCGAAAAACATAAATTCTAGTGAAAGTTTCAGTGATGCTTCCCTGGCGTTTCCAATCCACATCCTACTCTGAAATATTGAACAATAGTTTGGGCCTCCCCTCCAAGTGTTTCTATTATCATGTGTATATGGATGTTACTTGAGTAAGATAGACATTGACACATAGGTAGGAAGTATAGGCTACAAGTGAGGAAATGAAATGAATGTCACTTGTGACCTACAAAATTGGATGTACCCCTTCAATGAATTCTAATATCTTCCTACATCTAATTCACTTTCTATTTTTGTATTTGCAATTATGCCTCTGACTTTTATAGATTTTTCAATTTTCCTATGACAACCAAGTTGGAAGCTAAGCCTATTAAGACTTTTTGAAGTTCAACATGAAATTGAAACAATTTTCTTCTCACCTCTACTCTAGAATGTCATGACGTTGTAAGTTCCCTATTGGATTCTTGTGGTTCACCTTAACTCTTCAATATTTCAAGGAATGGATGAAGTATTCAACCATATCTTTCATCCTTCTTAGTCAAAAACATAGGAACAATGAAGAAACTATTAAAATTGTGTTTCTTGTTAGAATGCAGGCAACAAGGCAATTTCCACATGTGATTAGATATAATGACAAGTTACGTCTGTTTCTCTGGATGATGATGTATGTAAATCTGTAGGAGTGGTCACGCACTTAGCCAAATCACATTGTTTCGGCCTCTTTCGAAGCCTCCAAATTGAAGTTCTGCGCTAACTAATGTTGATGTTTTGTATAGAAGCATAAATTCAATGCACTTGGCTCTATGTGAAACCCATTTCCTGTAGGAAAAGTGATTTGCTTTAACTCGTATATTGAATCAAAAGATATTAAAGGGCTTCCAAATAGTCACATTTATCATGAATGGGTTCATTTGGGTGTATATAAGTATTGAATGGAATCTACTTTGAAATATTATATGAGGCTCAAATGGGTTTGAATCCAGTAGGGTCGGGGCTCTCTAAGAATCCTTCTTCTGATGCTAAATTAAGCTTAACACCTTTTGAATCACTGTTACGAACAACATCACCTCCTAGCTTAATATTAGTAGTAATGCAGCTTGTCTTTTCAAAGAAGTCCAGTGGAAATTCTGGGTTGATATCAGCATTTGCTGTATTACTGAGGACGCCAGGGCCTAGCTTTTTCACCTGCTTTGAATTGATGTTGCAATCATGTCTTAGTAATTCCAATCCTCGAGTTCCACTACCCATTCCAAATGAGAAGATCTGCAAATTACCATCATCATGTAAAAAAAGAACATTATTTTTGTCCTTAGAGAGAGGCCTGTAAGCTGAAATGCCAACCCATTGAGAAGATGGACTTCCAGGAAATCGCAGAAGTTGTGCACACAGCTCCATAGGACCAAGATACACAGTAAGTGGAGAGTTCGACTTCAAACTAGAGAGGCAAACAAAGAAACCACTGCCATCAAGCAACTCCTTCCAGTGATGTAGTCCAATAGGCCTTAATTGACCATCTTGATCACCCTCAAGAACACTTGATACTTTGCTAATAGATGTCGCATCAGGATTCAAATGCCCAATCAAAGTTGAACCATCATGATAAGAGAGGAAAAGTAATCTGTAGGCTGATGTGAAACACAAGGATATACCTTTTGACTGCACATCTCTGCCATGGAGATGGATAGTCTCTGCCAAAACTTGAGCTCCAATATAACCCTCTACTTCTATTTGTTGCCTATACAACATGCCATGTTGTGATAGTACAAAAAGAACTAGCCGACCACGTAAGATGGGTACTAATACTTTATCAATAATTTAATCTTCCAATAACATAAAATAATGCATAGGGCTAATGTTATCTTGGGACAGGTCATAAATCTTCACAAACTTGTTGGTCACCGCCATGAGTTGAACCTGAGAACCAGGAAGCTAGGCTATTTGTCGAATGTAAGCACCTTGCAAAGCAAGCTCAATTGCAAGATAGTCTGTTATTTCATCTCGAGAATTGACAGTGAGAACTTGGCATTCCTCATACCCAGCTACAACCAAATAGTTCTCATTTGCAGAGTTGAAAACAAGATGAACTAGTTCAAATCGAACTGAATTCCTGGAAAGAGGCTTCACATTAGACTTGTCTGCTGTCACAGGTGCAACAGTTGGCTGTCCAATAAGTTGCCCCGCATCTAAGATTGTTACTTTGTCACCTTAGAACTAGTGTTTGACCAAGGCTTCTCTGTTAATTTTCAGAAACATGCTTGTTAGCACCATACGAACCCAATGCAGAAACCAGAAAACCCAAGACAAACTTCAAACCCTCGAGATGGGTTTCATCGGCAGAAAACTTGACCACCATATCAATTGCCCTCTTGATAATAGGCTTTATTATGGACTCACCATTTGCCAACTGAACTACAAAATTGAAGTATGCTTTCGCAGTAGGAACATCAAATGACACTTTGTACCACATGATATACCCATGATTCTAAATAGCCTGTCCCTGTGGGAAGCTGAAAATTTCCTCCTTGTGTAATTTGTATTAACTTATTTCTTATATTGAACATCAACCAGGATGGGAAGGTTGTAGAGTGGAGAATCATGTGCCGAAGAATCAACATCAGTCTTGAAATTAGCAAATACCAACAAACCAATTGTGTGTTGTTAAGTTCCACTGGAGGACAACTTACATTGCTGAGGGTAGAAAAAATATTCTCTCCCATTTTGATTTTTTCAAATGCATTTGAAGAATGAAAATCCATAAGAAGAACTACCAAATGAAATAGGGATGGAAGACTTGCACAAACTTCTTGGATATTTAAGCACCCTGAAAGTTTGTAGGCTTTTAACTTCTAGATGGTCGTTATTTGTGTACAAAATGGTTGATGATCTAATGATAAAATGGATGGCATTTTAAAGCTAATTTAGGATTCATCTATAAGTAGCTTGTTGCTTCACTCTGCGTTTTGGCAACACTGGTTTTAATGGTCAAGAAAACAACATTTTTTTATGGTTCCATGTGCTTTGTATGGTTTTGTGGGAACTCTTGACACAGAGCATAATTCAGTTTTTATTTCTCCCAATCGTTTTAATTTTGTAAAAGTTGGCCACTAAAACTACTTTGTAACATGTTAAAATGCAAAATATGTAGCAAAGGCATTTTGAATAATCTGATTGTGCATACATTTACTTGAATCCTAGCAATTGCATCTCGCCTTTACAGCATAAAGCTTAATACCAGTAGTTTTGCAAAGCCATCCACTCATACTTGTAGAACAGTTGTGTGCATAAAGCATTTTGTTTCTAAAAGTGGTCATGTAGTTCTTCCATATCAAAGAAAGTCTGTTTTGTTTTCTTTTAAGGTTGAGTGATTATGTATGCTCTCTTGGAAGCAGATGCTGGTAGAAGATTTGGTGTGATGAATGCTTTGAAGACAGTATTTAATCTAGTTTGTGATTTGACAGGTTATAGAAGCACAACCCGACATGCCACTTGTTGGAGCTATTAGTTTGCATGTATCATTGCTTACATTCACACTTCGGGTTCATCCTGATCGACTTGATTATGTTGATCAAGTGCTGGTATTGTCTTGTATCACTTTTTAGCAATGTGGAAGTCAATTTTTTTTCTCTTTTTATATCATTATTTGACATTTGTTACCTGTTTATTATATAATTGACTGACATGCATACGAAAGTAGATTATAATTGATAGCCTTTTTAAAATGCCAAAGAGTTCATATTTTTCTTTACATTTCATCAGGGAGCCTATGTTAAGAAGCTTTCAGGCAAAGGCAAGGTTGAAGAGAGCAAAGCAACAAAGCAAATTGTTGCTCTTCTTAGTGCACCATTAGAGAAGTCTAATGATGTTACAACTACTCTGAAGCTGACAAATTATCCTCGAGTAATGGAGCATCTTGACTATGCGACAAACAAAGTCATGGCAGGTGTTATTATTCAAAGCATCATGAAGAACACCACATGCATATCCAACACAGATAAGGTTTGTTTTCTTTTTACAAATGCATACTAAAAGCATATAATGGTGCTGCATATGGTGAAATGCTACTAAATTGATCAAAGAAAACTAGAACTGCATGCTCCTAAAGGTTACTTCTTCTCAAGTTGAGGCATTATTTGAGTTGATTAAAGGGTTAATCAAGGACATAACTAGAGCACCGTCTGTGGATGAGGTGAATCTTTTAGTCTTTCTTATTTACATTTTTGGTTCATTAGATTCTTTTATTAACATATGCTCTTCATTAATGTCTCTGGGGAGAGGTGTTCACTGTTTTCTTACTTTGATCATTGCCAAAACTAATTGCACTAGGGACCGCTTGCAAACTGTACTCAATGTAATGACATTCTGCTAATATTATGGTATAGTGACGGCTGTAGATAATTATTTGATAGGTTGACTTGAAGTTTGATCTTTGATGCTGATCATTGTTTGCTTATTTTCTCCCAATTTCCAACTTGATGTTTACTTGCATAAGGGTTTATGGTAAGTAAAGATATGCTTTAATGATATTTTTTTTGCCTTTGAAATAACTTGATGAGGAAGATTTTAAGGAAGAACAGAATTTGGTGGCACGGCTTGTTCATATGCTAGTGAATGAAGACCAGAAGGAGATGTTTAAGGTAAGTATTATAGGACCACTTGAAGCATGATGGATAAAGTGCTTATACTTTTGTGTTCTTTCTTGCCAACGACAGTAGCTACTTTTAT
>LPNX010185789.1:249360-260588 GCA_001517045.1 Pseudotsuga menziesii | reverse complement strand
CCCTCAAAGAGGGCTAGTTTCCTTTTGATTTAGCCACACAAGGCTCCTTGGTGTTTCATCAATAAGTGTTGATCTTCCAGCTGGAGGCTTAACATAATGAATTGATTCCTAAATTTGGTGGTATAGTCTTGGACATTTTGACCATCACTTTGGTAGAATTATTTACTATTGCCATTCAATCAGTTGTTCCTCTTGATAGCCAATGGGATAAAACTATTTTTTCAGGGCTCTTGAAAGCAAGACTTCTTCATAAATTAATTGCCTAAGCTTCCAAAGATGCTTCCAAGAAGGGGTCACTCAAATATGCCCACAAACAAACCCAACACTGAGCTCCAAAGATATAAAAGAACTCCAATTTGCCCATAGCAACACTTAGATGTTGAACACTGCCTTAAACCCTCTGAAATTACCTCCAAAACAGGACGTTTCCAAAGAAGGATGAATGCTGATCAGAAATCAATGGAAAAGATTAAAAAAAGGGGTGGCCCCTCCTTCAATATGCAACTAAAAGAGAGGGAAACCCTTCACGGCTGAAACAAGGAAACAACAGGGGCAGGTCATTTAGGGCCAAGTGTTGTCCATTAGATTCAAGTTTTCAACTCAAAATGCGTCTATTTGCACAAAAATCCTATAAGCTAAGTCTGAAACCTTCCTAGAAGCTGGACACCAGCTTGAATATGATAGCTATCAAGTGAAAATCCTCTAATAGCTGATGGCTTCCTCAAGTTGGATCACTTTTGTTTCCAAATGCTGCTACAGGTTTGCTCAAGACAACTATTTATTGTTAAATTTTTTTGGGCATTTATAAGTAGTTTTTTGTTTTTTCATATAGAATTATAAACTCCATATTACATTAACATAATAGATACTACAAATTAAAAGATAAAGAGGGCATTCATTGTTAATATCTTTTGAGGTATTTATAATTAGTTTTATTTTTATTTTTTTTATAAACTTATAAACCCCATACTACATTAACATGATATACCTCTCCACTTATTGGAACCTAAGCCTCCTTTGAGAGATCAATTACTTTCACCAAATCACCTAGACTAAATCCTTTAAAGTTGATAGGATTATCAGATATAACTTAGTCTAATCTATTCAAGTTGTCACAACTCCTTTCCAACTAAAGCTTCACCTCACAGGTCCTCTAAAGCTTCACCTCACAGGTCCTGTGACAACAACTATATATATATTTATTATGAAATAAAGTTTGTTAACACAATTGCAATTCGGAGTTGTTTTATCAATGAGGACCTACTTAGTCTAACCACATTGGGGTAAGTAACGTAGAATTAAGAGTTCCACACAAGAGACCCAATTTTTCATTTCCATCCTTTTACTTAGTCCAAGCATTGGGGTAAGTAGTGTAGATTTGGAAGGACATTAAGGTAGATAATCCAATGAGAGAAATAGTGGAAGATCTAATTATTGACTAGGACTGGGATTTGCTTGATATCAAGCCATCCAAAGTCACTACTGGTAACCACAATGCATTTCCCACTTCCTTCTCATCACTGATAAAATAAATTGTGTGCCCCATATGACATTAAGAATGGACAAGATCCTACAACCATTTATAATATTTTCATGTGGGAATATATCATTTGAAGATTGGCATGAACACTACATATTCACGGAAATCCTAATATGTGAAGACATGGAATTGCTGTTGCAAGTGAACGCCCTCTACTGAGCTGCATAGAGACCATAGATGCGTAGATTGGATGTTAGGAAAAAGATTGCATTGTGTGAAGAGTTGTGGAAAATCTAAAAGAATTTGAAGCCAAGAAAGAAGCCGAGTCACCGATTTGAAAAACGACTTTGACGTGATCTGAACACTCTGTGATTTGAAGCCAATTTGTGTGGAATTTGTTGAGTGAAATGCCCATGAATTCAATGATGAAGAATGATGTGTGCAGCAAAATAAGTTTGAACTTGTGCACAGTTGCGCCATTCTACCTCAGCAAAATATTACTATTGTATTTTTTTTTTAAACACATTTAGCCGTCGCTTAAGCGACAATTGGCAGACGATTTTTTTTTAAAAAAACTTCAACATCGTCGCTTAACCAACGTCTTATCTGTCGCTTATGCGACGGCCTACAGGCGATTTAAAAAAAAAAAAACTTTAATACCGTCGCGTAACCGACGTTTAGTGAGCTAGTTTAATATGAATTATATGTCGGATAACCAATGATTTACATTTAACCGACAGTAAATTGATCTGTCGCTTAACCGACGGATTGGAAAGATGTCGGATAACCGACGAAAATCCACCGACGCTTAAAAAAAATCATAGTGTTGTACATGCGACAGGGAAGTGTCGAAAATCCGACAATACGGCCGTCGAATTTTTGGTCGAAATGTAGTAGTGTGCTGTAGATTACATTGGATTTGACAAGTTTGTAGACTGTAAAACAAGGCTCAGCAAGCTGATTCCCTTTCCTTAGGTTAGACTCAACAACTTTTGGTATTGATTGTTCAATAGAGTAGTAGTTTCATAGATTACATTCCATTTCTTTGTCTATGAGCAAATCAAAATTACCCTAGACATGAGCTTGAAACCATTTTGCCTGCACATATAGTGTAGTGACTCAAAGTTTACGTGTCCTGGTTGACAATTACATTGAAGGTAAATTAAATAGCAATAATTTTACCCAACAGACTACACAATATGTATTGATGCTAGCAGGGAAGGATTGAGGGGAAGTACTATCTCAAGAAGGGAATGTGGTGTGTTACGAATCTCGCAAGTTGAAGGATCACAAACGAAATTATGTAGTGCATGATATAGAATTGGCAGCAGTAGTGCATGCCTTAAAGACATGGCGTCGCTACCTATTAGGGAGAAAGTTCCTTTTATTGACAGATAACACCTGCGTAAAGAATCTGTTTACTCATCTTAGACTCGATGCCAAATAAGCACGATGGATGGCATTCTTAAGCAAATTTGACTTTGAAGTGAAGCATATCAAAGGTAAGGAAAATAAAGTGGCTGATGCACTCAGTCGAAGAAATCACGAAGTGTATGAGATCATCGTGAGTCAACCAGAAGTTGATGTGTTGAGCAGAATAAAAATAGCTAGCATCCATGATGCCGAATATGAAAATCTAATGAATAAATTGCTGAAAGACGAGGTAAACTTGAATGTGATAGAATTCAAAGTAGAACAGAAAGGATTAATTTGGTTTAAAAGAAGAATATACATGCCTAATGTTGCAGAGTTGAAATTGTTTGTTCTAAATGAATTGGGCAGACCTCCTTATGCAGGGCACCCTGGTTACCAAAAGATGATAACAACCCCCAGGAAGCAATTCTTTTGGCCTAAATTGAAGGCATATCTAGTTGAGTACCTGTCTAAATGTTTAGAATGCCAACAAGTGATGGTTGAGCATCAACATCCAATAGGTTTGTTAAAACCCTTACCAATTCCTGAATGGAAATGGGAGGTAATATCTCTGGATTCCATCACAGGTTTGCCTTTAACTAAAAAACAACATGATTCAATTATAGTCGTAGTTGATAAATTAAGTAAGTCTGCTCATTTTATACCTGTGAAATCGACTTTAAGGCTATCAATGTTCCAGAAATATCACTGAAGGAAATATTTCGATTTCATGGAGTGCAAAAAATGGTAATTTCTGACCAAGATGTCAAGTTTACATCAAACTTTTGGAAATCATTGTTTGCAGGGTTGGAAACAAAGATAAACTTCAACACTAGCTACCACCCTGAAAGAGATGGACAAACAGAACGAGCAAACCAAGTCATCGAGGACATGTTGAGGATGTATGTCATGGAAAGACCCACTAAGTCGAAAGACTATATGCATCTGACAGAGTTTGCATACAATAATGGCTACCATACCTCTGCCAAGATGAGCCCATTTGAAATCATGTATGGAAGGAAGTGTACTACCCCTGTTAGTTCGGATATCCCTATGGATCGTTTGATGGTAGGACCTGAAATGTTGCAAGACATGGAACAAACTGTTCGAGAAGTACAGGAGAATTTGAAGGTGGCACAGGATTGCCAAAAGAGTTATGTTCACTTGAAAAGATAGCATAAGAGTTCTTGATCGGGGATCGTGTTTACCTTCGAGTCAAGCCCAAAAAGAGCTCCCTGAAACTAGGAAGTTGAACCAAATTAGTACCACATTTTTGTGGACCCTTTCAAGTCCTAGAAAGGATTGGACCTGTGGCATACAAGCTTTCTCTTCTAGCACACTTAAGAATTCATAATGTTTTTCATATTTCATTACTGAAGAAATATGTATATGATTCCACTCACATCATTGATTGGAATGTGGTACAGGTGGAACCAAAGGGAGAATTCCAAGTGGAACCTGTACGCATTCTGGACATGAAAGAAACTATGCTTCGGAATCGAGTTGTCACTCGGGTTAAGGTGCAATGGAAGCACTTTATCCTGGAGGAGGCGACCTGGGAAATATAAGATGCCCTATGAAATAAATACCCAGTCCTATTTCCAGAAAGTATGGAAGACGATTGAGCACATTGTGGACAATGTTACAATAAGGGGGAAAGGATGCAATATTCCCCAAGTGATCAGATTTATTTGTAATATTTTTTGAAAGAATATTTTATTTTTGAATGTGATTGGCAAAACTGGAATATTCCAATCGGTCCTTGGAGGACAAATGTAACTGAATGATAAAAACCTGAATGATAGGGGCATCCATATTGAATGAGGAAACTATGCATGTGAGGGTGGGGGATGTGAACGATCACTCTCAGGGAAGTTACGCCAAGCGTGGGAATGCCAATATGGCGCTAGACCCACCCTAGGGAATCAAATATGTAGTGGAGCGGAAATTCCTAGGGGGAATTGGTCGTTAGCTGCAAAAATACCTAGGCAAACCAAAAACTATAAAGAAGGAAGCATATGCTAGGAGGAGGGACGTCGTTGAGGGACGTCGTTGAGGAAGCATATGCTAGGAGCAGGGAAATACTTACTGTGTGAGCACTCTGTGTTAGGAAAGTGATTTTTCAATGGATAACTAGACTGAGTTTGTCTGTCACCACTCTTGGCATGCATAGTTTAGCTTGGTGGTGATTGAGGACAGAGAGATATGGGCCTAATCTACGGTTGGGTGGAACATGACTGTTCCCTTTTCATTACGGCTTGTTTACAACAAGTTTCATCACTAAGGTTTTGTTCCTACCATTTTATTTAACTCTAGGTATGTTGTTTACGTGCAAATATGTGTTTCAATGTCAAGGAAATGACAATCAATAGCTTTAGACTCCCCAATGGAAATAATGCTTAGGAACTATTATTCTCATGTTCTGTTGTTAGATGATTGTGCATTGTATTGGGGTAAATGACAACTCAAATGGTGTAATAGTGTGATGTACAATGTCACCGGTATATTGCATGATTTCCTCTGATTGATGAGCTTAGGGCATGCCTGTAGATATATGAATGTATGCTTCAATGTTGCTGAAATGATAAGATAATGCCCTTAGGTTTGCTGATGAAAAGTATGGTTGATGAATAGGGTGTGCTCATATGATTAGGATTGCATTGGTTATGTAAATTATTAAAGGTATGGAATGCACATACTTTGTTTTCAATCCACTGGAACTTATACGCTGACTTAGTTCCTAGAAACGGATAAATCCTACTCTGTGTGAATGACTGTGACTTGTATTTGATGATTATGGGTTGCTTAATAATGTCATAACATTCTGTAAAGAGTTACTTGCATACTGTATGTTTCCCCTGATTTAAACGCTTGGGATATTTGTTCCCTATGGGAGGTTTGAGCTTTGTTCTGGGTTGAACCCTCCCAGGCTTACTGAAGTTCATGAATAAAAATATTGTAGCTTTGGAATGAGATTTGTTATACTTGCATCTACTCTTTTTCCCTGCAAAATCTCAGACAAGTGAAGGAGCAAAAGAAAAGGAGGGTTGAGATGGACAAAAGGAAGGTCAAAGGCTATAAACGATTACCCCAAAGAAAGATGCTCAAACTTAATAATTTTGGTAAGGGAAAAAAGGTTAACTTGTAGGCAGAGTCTGCCGTCGTATGGATTGATCGAATAAGATGAACGAAGGACAGAGATTTCGCTGAGAAAATATGCACGAATAAATTAAGTTTTCATATATGCGAGATCTTGTACACCTCGCATGTTTTGACGACTGAGATATGATGACATTGGAGATCGATGACGGGAGTGGATTTCGTAATCTCAACATGCACGCATAAATTGAGTTTTCAGATTTGTGAAATCGGGTATGCTCTGCATGTTTAGACGACTGAGATTCGATGGTGTTAGAGATCGACGACGGGAGTGGATTTCGCAACCCTAACATGCATGAATAAATTAAGTTTTTGGATTTGCGAAATCCAATAGACCCAATGAAGATGAACGGTGAAGAACAAAGAAGGATTTAGATCTACGGTGGAGGTTCTTTTCGCAATGTCAACAAGCACAGATAAATGAACCTCCCAGATCTACGAAATCTGGTGGCCCCAGTGAGGATGAGCAGTGGAGATCGAAGCCGCAATATCGACGGTCGAGGTTGAACCCGTAAGTATCAATGGTGGGGAAAGGAGCCAAATATTCTAAGGTAAAGTGTATGTTTCCGCACCCCGGAGTCCACAGCAGAAGGCGAAAGGAGGAAAACAAAAAGAGAAATGAGACCAAGCGTTGGTTTTCCATGATCCAAAGTCTGTCTATGGAAGGCAGAAGGCGGAAAGTGGAAGGTGAAGAAAATAAGGTGTCGTTTTTAAGTTTATGATTCCCGCAGTCTACAGTGGAAGGCGAAAAGGCGGAATGTGGAAGGCGGAGTTGTGGATAAATGAATCCGTCACTTGTCAAGTTTTCGATTCCTGTAGTCCGTAGCGGAAGGTGGAAATATGGATAAATGACTCTGTTGTTTGTCAAGTTTCCGATTCCTATAGTCCGGAGTGGAAGGAAGAAAGGGGGAATGTGGAAGGTAAAGTTGTGGATAAATGACTCCGTCGCTTGTCAAGTTTCTGATTCCCGTAGTCCGTAGCGAAAGGCGGAAGGCGAAAATATGGATAAATGAATCCGTTGTTTGTTAAGTTTCTGATTTCTGTAGTTTGCAGTGAAAGGTGAAAAGGCAGAAGGCAGAAATATGGATAAATGACTCTGTTGTTTGTTAAGTGTCCATTTCCCACAGTCTGTGACAGAAGGCAGAAATGCGGAAGGTGGAATGTGGTGTGATGATTACGTCGTATAGGTTGTCGATCCCCGTAGTTCGTAGTGAAAGGCGGTAAGCAGAAGGCGAAATGTGGTGAGATGATTCCATTGTATGTTAGGATTATGATTCCCAAGGTTCGCAGTGGAAGACAGAAAGTCAGAATACAGAAGGCGAAAGTCGGAAAGTCAGTTTCAACACGAAAACGACTTTCTTGTTGTAGAAGTGGATTTACTTGCAGAAATTAATGTTGTTTACTTTTTAAGCTTAAGGATGAATTGTTATGGAAGGTTATAGCCAAATCTCTTGTGAAAGAAATTATACTTGAATTTTTTATATATGTGATTTTTAGCATGTTATGTGGGTATGTGACAGAGAACATGTATTTTTGAGGGTCAAACCAAAAAAGAGCAAACTAAGATCAAGACTCTATGCTAAGTTGGCACCCAGATATGTGGGACCTTTTGAAATTTTAGCTAGAATAGGGCCTGTAGCCTATCAGTAGGCTTTACCTCCTTATATTAGAGTTCATGATGTTTTCCATATTTATCTGTTAAAAAAAATGTTGCTAATTAATCTCATAATTAATTGGGATAATGTACAGGTGGAACCCAAGGGAGATTTCCACACGGAACCAATGTACATCCTTGATAGAAGGGAAATTCAGCTGTGGAAGCAAACCATTGTACAAGTAAAAGTACAATGAAAACATTATTCCTAGGAGGAAGCTACCTGGGAAAAAGAGGAAATAATAAGATAGGACTTTCCAACTTTATTTCAAGACTTTAATGATACCGAAATTAATGATACTAAATAAGCATCGATGATGGTGCAAAGTTTTTAGAAGGAGAGGATTGTAATACCTCCTAACTACTTTTGACATTATTATTGTTGTTAATTACTTTAAAAGAAATAAGTAAATTTTATATATATTTGAGAATTGGAGATTGTAATAGTGGAACAACAAATTGACAAAAAACTTAGGTTTAAAAGTAGTTACAAAACTCACAACATTCTCTAAGGAGACAAGTGGCCTGTATTTGGGGGAATCACTTATTGGTTATAAAGTCCTAGGCAAGACAAGAGAAAGTTTTTTTTTCTTATGGGAAAAGGAAGAGCTGCCAAACATCACTTTAAGGGGGTGAAGGCTCTTACAGAAATCCCTGAGATGATATAGAGTTTCCAGAGAGAATCACGTTGATGTTAGGCTCTAATTTCAGAACTGCCAGTGAGGCATGTGAGTATTCCAGGTTCCGAAGTAACTCATTCCTACTAATACTGGTGGTAACTTGAGGCTGTGTAGAAGCTGCTTTGAACCTATGGATTTGGGCAAGGGGTGAAACTGGGCAAGTGAAAACTACTACAAGTTTCTACGCCAGGGTGGTGTGACACTATTACAAAATCCAGTTTCAGATATGCTTCTACCTTTTATCTCTAAACAAAAGAAAAACTGGTCTTTATTCATTATTGTAGAACTATGAATGGATAGAATTATTGAAGAAGATTAGTTATTGTTTTTATCTGTTCCTTGTAAATAATTGCAACACATTCCATTCTATTTCATTATAAAGTATGGAAAGATTCTATATAGAAGGAAGGGTTATGTAATTTCTATGTAGAAGGAATGAGATAGGGTATTACTTGAATCTGCATTGGTTGTATTTATTAACTATTTTATATGGAAACCAAATAGGGTTACATTGAAAAGTACGGCTGAATGGAAGAAATCGAAGAAAAACAAAACCCTAGTTAGCAGGAGGGTATCTACATTAAAGAAAACAATGCTATGATTCAACTACAATAGATTGATCTTTAGATTATAAAAATAACCAATCACTATTCTAGCAAACACCAACTTCATTCTGAAACCCTCATGAAAATAATGTCACTAAAGTAAAACAAAAAGAATATACAGGCGACGAGAGAAAAGGGTTCCCATTAAAACGAAGTAAAAGATTCACAACAGAATAATAATATTTTTCCTTAATGAAACTCATCTTGGAAGTCGAAAGTAAAACTAGTGTTCAACAATAAATTTATAACAGAGTTTAAAACTTGAAATTTAAAACACAGTTAAGTGACGGTCGCACCAAACCAACGTTTTTCTAATACAGATCATAGACAAGAACTTGGGAACACTGAATACCAAAACATTACATAATATACATTTAGTATAGAGAAAAATCTCACAAAGGAGGCCTTCTTTAAATGACAAAACCCTAGCCATGAGTTAACAAATTACCAGTAGAAGTGAAAGCTGATACGGCTTGGAACATTCAACCCAACAAAATAGACCTCTGGTCATTTGTTGAATCAAAACGTCTACACTGTAAACCTTATAGTCTGTAACTGAACCATCAAACAAGAACAAGAGCCTCCTCAAAAATACCAGAAATGAAATAGAATCTCCACTTTAAGCCAATAACTTACCCGTAAAGGAGAGAGTTCCCCTGTCGAACGACCACACCTGCGAGTATACATTTCACAGTATTTATCTATTTTGGAATTATTAAGAGCTGGTAGATAAATGTGAATGCAGAAAACAAAAAAAGCAAAACAAAATTCATATACCTGTTGGATTAAAAATGTACACCACCACCGAAGTGAGTTGACAGTAAGCTGAACGGTGGAATAATTTATTCATTAAGTTCATCCGAGTTGTAAACCATATACCCACAGCGATATGGAAGAGAAGAACCGAGACGACCATGAGAAGGTAAGGCACTCTGTCATCTGCCATTAATTTTGGATGTAGAGCTAAGATCAGATCGAGACGAGTTACGTCTCCACCGTAGAGAAAAATCAATTGAACAAGGTATAGACATGATAACATTGAGCTGGGGAAAGTCAACCGTGGTGAATTCTAGCTGGATAGCACCAACGGACACGAAAACATCACTAGTCCAATTAAATTTTGAAATATAACCCCCTTTGTATAGTTTAAAGCTGTTTTGTTATTTTGTGCCTTGGGTAAGGCTAAAAACCTAATGTTGGAAATGTTATAGATGCTAGGTGAAACTAAGAACAACCTGTCATAGTACCTGTATGAGGAAAAGAAAAAGGGTAGGTTATCAAACATGCTAAGTAAGTCCTTGGCTTGAACCAAAGAGCATATCTCCTCTCTGATAGTACTCATGAATTGCAATCTCACATGAAAAACACCTCTTTTACTCTTAAAAGACACTTTTTTCATTAAGGGTTGAATATCCCAAATCAAAGGGATGTTTATTATAATATTTAATAGCTAAATTTGAACATAGGTAAACCAAGTATGAACAAAAAAAATATATATATATATATATATATATATATGTATTAGCAATAATGTTCATAGAAAGAGTTCTAAGAAGTTTTTGTTACCCATGTGTTGTTACATACAAAGTATCAAACGACCTGTGGCTTCATACCGGCTTGAAGATGGAGGTGATACCAAGGCCACCAACCGATTCGAAGTGGCTGGATTTGGAACAGGATGGAGACTTGGAAGTTAAGATCAACAATAAGCTTCGACTACGATATGGATAAGAAAAAATTATTTTTTTAATTTAATAAATACAAGGGGCGGCTCCTCATTCATCATCGACAACCGACAAAATATTGAGTAGAACCATCCTCTTAATACCACCTTCTGTGTAATTACCAAATTTTTATAGTTATATATTTAAGTTATAATGTAAACATTAAACTAATTTATATTAACATAAAAAAAATACTATTTAATAAACAAAAAAAACAAAAATTGATATTCACTAAAGCATTTAAGCATAACAAGAAATGATGACCATGAAATGAATTTTTGGTGTACACTTGTTACACTTGGGTTAATCTTGTTGATACGTTCAACAAAGTCCAAAACCTCAGATACTAGCACAACCACAAGTAAAGTGGTAGGTGAACACTAATAGGCAGATCTAATCACTTAGTTTTCTAGAGATGATTGACTCTTAAACGAAGGCTAAACGTTAAACTAACAAGCACAACCACAAGTAAAGTGGTCATGAATATCGATAGACACACCCAACCACGTAGTT
>LPNX010185789.1:216643-240113 GCA_001517045.1 Pseudotsuga menziesii | reverse complement strand
CTCCCTCTTAACTAGGAAGGTATTCTCTCGACACAATTTGTCAGCACTGGTCTTCTTCTCTGTATCAACTGGATCATCTCGTCATCTTCATCTTCAAGTTATCTTCATCTTCAAGTCATCTTCATCACTGGATCTGGATCATCACTCGATCTGGATCATCACCGGGTCATCGTCACTAGTGTTATCTCTTAATTCTTCTCATCACAGGAAGTTCTACAGAGCCAACCCTTTTTCATGCTCGTTGTAGGCCTAGCCTCCATATAGGTCTTCTTTAGCGCTTATATCTGACCCTAAGTCAGAATGGCCTGCCCAGCACTTACATCTGACCATGAGAGGAACACATCCAACACCATGCCAGAAAGGCACGCCCAACACTCACATCTGACTATGAGAGGAACCAATCCAATCATATATGTCAGAAAGACCCAGCACTCACATCCATTGGCATGATAGGAAACACCTCTGTCATCCATGGAAGGCTCAACACTTACATCTACTGGCATAGTAGGACACATCATCTACTATCCATAGAAAGGCACGACACTTATATCCTCTGGCAGAGCAGGGCACACCATCCACTATCCAAGGAAGGGCTCAACACTTATATTCGACCATGCGAGGAACCAATCCAGCCTACATGTCGAAAGGGCTCTGCACTTACATTCGACCATGCGAGGAACCAATCCAACCTAAATGTTGAAAGGGCTCTACACTTACATTCGACCATGCAAGGAACCAATCCAGCATACATGTCGAAAGGGCTATGCACTTACATTTGACCATGCGAGGAACCAATCCAGCCTACATGTCGAAAGGGATCTCAACCCCAGGTTGAGGATTCCTAGTAACCGACTAGGTGCCTCCATTCTCCCAGAGAATGGCATCAGCCCTTATATCTGATCAAGTGGGAACACATCCCTCAATCACAGAAGAATGGCCCTTCACTTATATCTGATCATGTGAAAACACATCCCACAGTCATATCAGAATGGCCCTCAGCCCCACATTGAGTCTTCCTGGTAACTGACCAGGTGCCTCCATTCAGATAATGGAATTCAACACTTATATCTGATCATGTAGGAACCAATCCTATAGTCACATTAGAATGGCTCATCACTCACATCTGATATGGAAGGAACCAATCCTCTCACCATGACAGAATGGCTCAGCCCTTACATCTGACCATGGAAGGAACCAATCCTCTCACCATGTCAGAATGACACACGAACTCATCACTTCCCCTTGGAGGGAACCTCGATTTGGAGAAAACCAAGCTTCTCCCTGAAGTCATCAAACTTCACTCTGGCTAATGGCTTCATCAACACATCAGCTATCTATTCGTCTGTCGCAACATACTGGAGCTTCACTGCTCCTCTCTACACTATATCCCTGATATAGTGATATTTGATCTCGATGTGCTTTGACTTGTCGTGGAACACCGGGTTCTCCGACAACTTCACACATTCTGGTTGTTGCAATATATACAAGTAGCATCCAACTGGAGATCAAATAAATCAAACAATAGCTTCCTTAGCCATACTGCCTCACAACTAGCTGAACAAATTGCAACATACTCTGCTTCAGCTGTACTCAATGCCACATAGGACTGCTTCCTGCTAAACCAAGAGATCGCACTTGATCCCATACTGAAGCAACACCTTGAAGTGCTCTTCCTATCGATGGCACTGCCTGCCCAATCTGAATCAACATAACCTTCCAGGTTAATCTTTTGATTCGCTTCATACTTGAGCCCATAATCAACTATACCCTTTAGGTACCTCGGAATATGCTTTGCAGCAATCAAGTGAACATGTATTGGATCTGTCAGGAACTGGCTCAAGGTGTTCACAGCAAAGCAAATATATGGTCCCGTGTTCATCAGATACATCAAGGACCCAATCATCTGATGATACATCGTAGCATCAACCGCTTCTGATGAAGCATCACTCAATAGCTTCAAGTTCGATGCCATAGGTGTGGTTATGGCCTTGCAGTCCATCATCCCAAACCTTTTGAGGATCTCTACTACATACTTCCCTTGTCCAAGGAAGATTCCATTTGCATTCTGCCACACCTCCATGCCTAGAAAATAGTGCATCATACCCAAGTCCTTCATTTCTAACACGGTAGCAAGCTTTCTCTTCATATCAGCAATCAACCCATCCATACCTATTACAAACAAATCATCTACATACAATAGGAGTATCACTGGGTTACCTTATTCACCCTTGTATTAAAGGTTGGAATCTGCTTTACTTTTGGTAAATCCCAAACTGGATAGAAAGCCATCAATTCTGTCGTACCATGTCTTGGGGGCCTGTTTCAAACTGACAGGGCTTTCTTCAATTTACACACATGAGTCTCCCTGTCATGTGTCTCAAAACCGAGTGGCTGCTCCACATACACTTCCTCTTCTACTGCACCTTTCAAGAAGGAAGTCTTGACATCCATCTGGTGTATCTTCCATTTCATCATTGCAGCTAGAGCAAGTACTGATCTGATGGAAGTGTATCTGGCTACAGGTGCAAAGGTTTCTTCATAATCTATTCCTTCTTTCTGGGGGAAGCCACGAGCTACAAATATTGCTTTATATTTTTCTATGTTGTCGTCTACATCATGCTTGATCTTGTAGATCCATTTGTAAGTTACAATAGACTTCCCTTTTGGTCTTGGGACAACATCCCAAACATCATTCTTCGTGATCGATTGATACTCCTCGATCATAGTATTCTTCCATTCTTTCTTCTCTGCCACTTCTTCATAGTTGGAAGGTTCTTTATCCATAATGCCACATAGTAGGGATACATAACCAGAATAGGACCTGGTTCTTTTTCTTTCTCTGTGTTTTTCTTCTGGAGCCCCATATCTTTCTGCACCTTGGATATCTTCTCATACCCAAGCAGGTTTCCTCTTGTGAGGACTCTTATCCTGAGGTGGATCTACAGGTTCTTGAGGTTCTTCTATTTCTTGATCTTCTTCTTGATTTTCTTCGTTCATGGTTGTGTCATGAATTATGGGTGCTTTTGTTTCTTTAGGTTCTTCAGCAGGTCTCTTTCCGTATTTGTTGTAAGCTGAGTCTTTGTCAAATGTTACGTCCCTGCTGATGTCAATCTTCTTGAATCCTGGGAAGCATATTCTGTAAGCCTTCGAGCTTTTAGAGTATCCCACAAATATACCCTTCTTTCCTGAAGGATCTAACTTCGTCCTCTTTTCTTTTGGAATGTGTATGTACACATGACAACCGAATATTCTGAGATGGCTGACTTCTGGTTTCTTATCGGAAAAGACTTCTTCAGGTGTCTTGTTCTCAAGTACTCTATGTGGAGTACGGTTCTGTACATACACCGTTGTTCTAGCAACTTCTGCCCATAGATGCATGGGAATATCTTGATCATGAAGCATAGCCCTTGCAACTTCCATGATCGTTCTATTCTTCCTTTCTGCAACCCCATTCTGTTGCGGATTATATGGAGTAGTTAACTCCCTCTTAATCCGTGAATCTTTGCATAATGTTTTGAATTCATTTGATGTGAATTCTCCACCATTATCTGATCGAAAGGTTTTGATCTTCTTTTGTATTTGGTTCTCGATTAAGGCTTTGAATTCCTTGAACTTGCTGAATTCTTCATCTTTGTTCTTCATAAAGTATATCCATGTCTTCCTAGAAAAATCATCAATAAAAGAAACATAGTATACATACCATCTTAATGAACTTGATGACATTGGACCGCATACATTGGAGTGAATGATTTCCAAGATTCCTTTTGCCTTACTCTCGCTACTTGGAAATGTCGTCTTTGTGTTCTTTCCTTTCGCACATCCTTTGCAGACTCCATCATGTTTTGCCTAAATTTCTGGAAGACCTTCAACAACTTTGCTTGCAAGTGGTAGTGCTCTGTAATGCACATGTGCAAGCCTTCTATGCCACAGTTCATTTGGCTCTACTGTGTCATGGACCAAGGCTTGTTCTATTTGGCCCTTGAATTTGTATAGACCTCCTTCTTGTTTCCCAATCACTACTGCATCATCAATAGTCTTTCCCTTTGGCCACATGAGAACTTGACCATCTAAAAATGCAACCCTTGTTCCTTTTGCATCTAATGCAGATATGGAGAGGAGGTTCTTCTTTAGTCTTGGTATGAACAATACATCTTTCATCTTCATAGACTTTCCAGAGTCTAGCTTATATGAGGATTCACCACTACCTTTTATTGGATACTGGTAGTCATCTCCAAGTTTCACCTTGTGAGGTGATTCATGTTCAAATAGTTTTATAAAGGATTCCTTGAATCCTGTCATATGTTTGGAAGCACCACTGTCTATAAGCCAATCATTGCTTCCATGTGTGATAGTTCCCATGAGAGCGAAAATCAGAACATATTCTTCATCACTTTCTTGTCTGATTCTCTTTGTGGAAGGTTCATCATCCTCTGCAGCATGAGCATGATGTCTTCTCTTGTTTCCCTTCTTCTTATTTTTGATTTTAGGACAATCTCTTGCAAAGTGTCCTATTTCATCACATGTATAACATCTAAGTTTAGATGAATTGATTCTAGTGTTATGTTTTTGGTGGAATTGCCTACCTCTGGAGTGATGAGAGCTTCTTCTACTTTTCTTGGAGTGTACTGTGAGAGCTTAATCTTCAATTCCCATATTTTCTTCTCGAGCTGCTATCCGAGCTTCTTCTTGAGAGCATTCTTCCCATAGTCTGTTGAACTTGACTAGCTTCTTTTTGGCACAGATCCCTTGAATGAAAGAGTCCCATGTCCCAGGGAGACCAGTCAAGGTGGTCATCACAATCTCTGCATTCTCCACTTCTTCATCCACTGCTTCCAACTGTTCATTGATCTGAGAGACTCTTGTAAAGTAAGACTGGATGGTTTCCACATTTTGGATCTTTACATTCTTCAATTGGTTTCTCATTCATCTTCCAATTTATGTGCTTCCCTTCAAACAGTTTGGTCAGGGAATCAAACATAACTTTAGGTGTCTTTAGGGAGGACACTTGTGGTATGAGATGATCCTTTATTGAGTCAACAATAGTCCTCTTAGCCATGACCAATTTATTCTTGTGTTAGGTCTTAGCCTCATCTCCCTCTGGAACTGGAATCTCTTCATTGATGTAAGAGTCCAACTCATTTTCTTCCAGGACCAGGGAGATCCTATATTTCTAGGATCGAAAGTTATCAGCTCCCTCAAGCTTTTCATCAAGCTTGGTATGATGATACATCTTAACTGAGAACCTCAAATGGAAATACAAAAGATTTATATCTTACCAGGTTAATATGTCGAATCTGGATCTGGAGCTAAATTTTTGCAGAGCTGGTTCAGGAGCATATTAGGGTTTGACTTTCCCAGAGTTCTACCCAACCAAAAACTTTGATCTTGATCTCTAAACTTCGATTTTCAGGAGGAGATCAATCCAATCCTGGGATCACTCAAAAATTCCACTTCTGTGGAAAGCCCTAATTTTCGACAGCAGTGTCGGGTCAAAAACTAAAAACACGCAAAATAAGATTCTGCTTTGACAGAAAGATGCACCCTGGAGAGGAGAGTCAATCCAACCTTCTTTTGCTGAAAATATGTGGAGAGAGATCCAAAAAGTAAGAAGCCCTAGTTTCCACAGCTGCATAGTGTCTTCTTCTCAGGTTAGCTCTAATACCATGTTAGATTTTTATCATTTAAGCTAGCATTAACTTAGGATCTTATCTGAGAGAATAACAAGCACAGAATCAAACACATGAGACAATAAACACAAAGATTTTCCTTGGGGAAACCATAAAGGAGAAAACCCCGCAAATTCCTCAGAGATAGAATCAACACCAAAAGCAAAACCCCAAAAATAGTAAGACGATCTCCCGACAACAGTAGTCTCTCTCTCTCTTGTCCCAGCAACTTCTTCTCTCTCAGTTATGCGCTATAACTGAGTGTGAGTGAGTGTGTGATAAATAGAGAGGCTCACTCTCTATTTATACTAATTCCCGACTTGACAATAACTCACTAGGGCCGACTTCTCTAGGAGATTCTAATAACCCTAGGACCCCACAACTGCTGGGACTTTAACCCTTGATCAATAGGAGGGTTACCTACAATGACTTGACATGACTTGTTTACATTATTGAATCTCCCGATAGGAACATCGGGGCATGACATGACTCAAATACATTACAGACACTTCCGGAATAAACATCGGGGTACAAACATAAGATATACAGATGAATACATTCTGAAGTTACAAATACATCAACAAAAAATAGTATTTCATGCTCAATCATAAAACATAGGACTTTGACTCAATGATCCTGCATCATACTTAGGAGGAAGAAAAGAATTCTTCAGGGTTCAAATTGTACTTGGGAGATCTCCAGTTCAGTCATCCATGCCGCATTTTCAGACGACTAATCTTTCCAGTAGACCAAATACTGAAAATAAACTTTGTTTCCGGTCTTCTTTGAAATTCTTTTGTCAAGGGTAGCTTCAATATGTTGTTGTTCTTTCTATGGTAATTGTCCTTTCCAATCTACAAATGGACCATCTTCACCTGAGATCATTTCTTCTGTCTAAACACATGCATCTTTAAAAGAATATAAATATGAAACATTAAAAATTGGAGAAATTTGAAGATCAGAAGGAAGTTCTATTTCATATGCATTTGCAGAAAACTTCCTCAAAATTTTACAAGGTCCTATCTTCTTGATTTTCAGTTTATTGTAAGTCCCCTTAGGAAACCTCTCCATTTTAAGATATGTATTTACTCAATCTCCAACTTGAAAATATACATCCTTAAAATCCACATCTTCCTTATACATACTAACCAAATTTTCAAATCCCAAAGTACTCACTTTAATCTCCCGCAAGATCAAATTTATCCTTCTTAAGGCATCAACAACCTTATTAGATTTTCCACTTGTATGCTTGATAAAAAAGGTAAAGTTCTGCAAAAATTCCACCCACTTAGCATGTTTTTGATTCAATTTAGGTTAATTATTTATAAATTGCAAAGCATGATTATGAGCAATACTTATGTTTTACCTCATTTAAATTTGCACTGAAGTATGTTACTGTTCTCTATTCTTGACTCATAACAACCCCTATCATCGTCCCACTAGCATCTGTCTCTACTTGAAAAACTTTGTCAAAACTTGGTAAAGCCAGATTATGCTTCTCAATGATCTTCTTCTTCAACAATTTGAAGTTTCTATCAACTGCTTTTGTCCACTTGAAAGGTTGTCGACTTCCCCTGAAGGTGTCTCTTATGGGTGCACAAATTTGACTAAAATTCTTGATGAATTTTCTATGGAAACTTTCAAGACCATGAAAAATTCTTACCTCATATGCATTCCTTGGAGTTGGCCAATTCAGAATCGCTTGCACCTTCTCTGGATCCATTTTTAATCCTTCTTCTAAAACCATGAATCCCAAATAAATCAATTCTTTCTTCAAGAAACTACACTTTTTCAAATTTATCGGCAACTTCTCTTTTTGCAAGGTTTCCAACACCAATTTAAGATATATCAAATGTTCTTCTTTATTCTAACTAAAAATCATAATATCGTCTAGATACAATATCACAAATTTTCCAGTGTATTCCTTCAAGACCTCATTCATCAATCTCATAAAATTGCTAGGTGCATTAGTAAGTCCAAATGACATTGCTAACCATTCATACAGTCTACTATTAGTATTGAATGCAGTCTTCCATTCATCCCTTTCTCTTATTCTTATTTGATGATAACAACTTCAAATCTATCTTTGAAAAATACTTTGAACCACTCAGACAATCCATCAAATCATCAATGCAGGGTACGGGAAATATATACCTGATAGTGATCTTATTGATTGCTCGGGAGTCAGTGCACATATGCCATCCACCATCCTTCTTTGGGCTAAGCACAATGGGTACTGCATAAGGACTCAAACTTTCTTTCACCAAACCTTTATCCAATAGCTCCTATACCTGATGTTTGATTTCTTCATTCTCTTGAGGAGTCAGTTTGTAGGTTGCTTTATTAGGTAAACTTTCACCAGGTATTAAGTCAATGTGATGACTAATACTTCTCACAGGAGGTAAAGCTTTTGGTAACTCATCCACAATAATATTAGCATAATTATCAAGCAAGATTTTAACTTCAACAGGAAAATCATCTAAATTTGTAGAAGTTAAATTTACCTTTGGTTTGCCAACAAGGGAAAAATGCAGTTCTTTTTCTCCCTTGACTTCTTGTAATAGTTCCTTCATCAACAAAATATTGGGTCCTGAACCTTCATGTGCTTCTTCATCTTTCAAAGGTGACAATGTATGCCTCCTTCCATCCTTTTCCAGAGAATAAGTGTTTTTTCTTCCATCATGAACAACTTTTATATCGTATTTCCATGGCCTCCCTAAGAGTATATGGCATAAATCTATATGCATTATATCACATGATACCACATCTTTATAGGTACTGATTTGAAACTCCACATTGCACTGCTAATTTACCAAGAGCTGATGTCCTTTCTGCAACCAGGACACTTTATAAGGAGTGGGATGTTTCATCCTCTTCAATCCCAACTTCTCTACCATCTCAGTGGAGATTAAATTATATGTACTACCAATGTCAATAACCATCTTACAACACTTCCCTTGTGTCTTGCACTTAGTCCTGAACAAACTCTTCCTCTAGGTTGGTTCATGCACCTCTTTCTCTGTCCTTACTAAAACTCTCTTCATCATAAGAGATTCTCCTTCCTCGGGAGGATTATTCATCTCTGCTTCCTCATTGGACTCCTCATGAGCCTCAACAATATTTGCATTTCTCTGAGCTGTAGGCTTATTCTTTGGGCACTCCCATCACATTCTCTATGTGTAAGATTCCAGCCTTTGCAATGAATTGTTTTTGCTTACTACTTCTTGGACAATTTGTAAGGAGGTATAGTCTCCATAGATTATTGATCTTTCGAGATAACTATAAATATGTTAACGATAAACAAGGATTCTTGGACGTTGTCCTCCTTTGGGAACAATACCTCCTCGGAATGATGTAAACTTTATTTTTCGCTCCTTATTAATACAAAAAAACTCAACCATTTATGTTAAAAAAAACAAATCCATCCTCAATTATCAATTGAATTTGAGTATATTTAGAAAATACATAACTAGAAATCTACTTGGACCTAATGACACTAGGCTTACCACCGATTGCATTGCATTGCAAAGGATGGTAGAGGAAACGACCGCGTTGAGCTAATTTGTATGCAATGGAGAGTAGGTGAATACTCATTTGTCAAGGTGAGAAGGTGGTAAACATGTAGTTATTACAATATTTAATGAAATATTTTGGTCACATGCATAAAAAATTATCTCTATTTGTCAACCTATTGAAGTGAATAATTATTTGCTCACACAAATAATATTACCAAAAGACTTGGAATATTAAATAAGCCATAATAATATATAAATTGATGATAGAATAGATATGATGATAGATTACAAAGTGAGTGCCATATATATATATTAATCGTAAAGGCACTTTGGATACTATCCATGAGAGGATGCGTCATTTTAGAATTGTTTACTAATAACTATTTTTTAATTTCAGTTTGTAAGTTTCTGCAGTGAGGTAGGTTAATGTAAGATTTTTCTGGAAATTCTACAGTAGTCATTTTGTAAGTCGACATTTCGATTCCGAATCAGGAACCATCATTAGGACATGAACTATTTATTAATTATTAATTATTAATATCAATATGTATTGATATTAACAATTAATATTGATATTTAATAGTTATTATTAATTATATAATAGTTATTTAGTGATTATTTATTATATATATTTTTGTTCATTACATTGCCTCTCCCTTAGAATTGCTTTGTCCTCAAAGCACAGTTATGGAAGACTTTATCCCTTGTTCTAGCTCATAATGCTTTCTCATGACATTGTGTGTTGGTAGTTGCAACATTTGACGAAATAAGACGATACGTTCTTTTAAACATTGTGTGGAAATGTTGCGTCAGTTGTGAATTCATCCATCTGAGATATACCCTTAACAGAATTATTTGCAGATCGATTGTTGAGAGTTGTCTATTTTGTCTTTGCTCTTTGTAGGAATAATACTCATCATTTTCCTTTTGATTTTTTTGTCTATCGTAATGACTCTTGTGATTTGGATCGCGATAAGGAACTCGAATAGCCTGTGAAGTGTTTACTGGAACTTCAACTTTTGGTGCTTCTAATTATTTGTGTAATTGTTTTTCAGAACCATTTTATGTTGATGCTTGTAGCGATGTGATAATAAGATTGTTCTTTTGAACTTTGACGAGATTTGCATTGCTTCCCTTTTCTGATGTTTGAATTTGAGCCTTTGATGACTTCTCTAGTGCGTTAGTCATCGTTTCTGCTTTAATTTGATTTTTGTTGTATCGACTTTTGTGATTTGGGTGACGATAAGGTATTCGAGACGTTTGTGGAACCCATGTAGAAACTTTAATTGTTTGTGATTCTTGCGATTTACTAATTGATAATAACTCTAAGGATTTTCTAATTCTTTTATTTGTTCAGTCAACCCTTGATTCAAAATTTTTAAGCGAGAATTTTCTTCATTTTTTTGTAATAGTTTCTTATTGAAATCATTTTGGAGATCCACTTCCTTTTGGTGGAATTCCTCTTGGCTTTCCTCTTGCGATCTATTTTCCCTTTTTAATTTCTTAATCTGTGCGATCAAGTCTTGACTATGATTCTTCAAACGAGTAATTTCTTCATCCTTACTAGCGACAATTTTTCAACTTCTTTCTGCTTCTTTTGTTCTAACTTTTGATTACCCTGTGAAATCATCTATGATATATCCTAGAATTCTTCAGATGTTGGAGGTTCTATTTTTGACTTCATTGTAATATCTTGAAATGTGATTCTCTTTCGCTTATAGGAAAATGTCAGAAACTTCTTTCCGACATTTAAGATGAAAGTCCCCAATGTTTTTATCTAGTGTAAACCCAAAATTATGTCACCATCAAAGCTCCATATGGAACTAACAATGAATTTTGATGTGACCATATAATATCCAACACTCAGGTGTAAGCCACTTATTTCAACTCATTTTTTGTCCAAAAAGTCTAGCTCTTCCCTTATATTTGACTCAGGAATCACTAAATGGTTAGCAAATTCAATACTAATATAATTATTTCTTTCATCATGTGCAATAGAAATGGTGATATCTTTCCCTGCAAGTGTCCCTTTAATTCTAAATAATATTGCAACATTTTTTTGTAAGGTGATAGAAAATTTTTGCTTCTTTTCAATATTAAAATCCATTATCTTGAGTTTTCTTTGAAATTTAATCAATATCTCCTTTTTTTTCAATAGTTTGTAAAAATGTCAGTAGATTGGGTGGTTGGGAGGAATGAGTGTTACCTTCCCCACCTAAGTTCAAATCTCACTTGCTTTTTAGTAGCAATTATTATGCACCTTTTTTTTCCCCTTAAGTTTTGTAAAAGGTAAGTAGATTGGGGGGTTGGGAGGAATGAGTGTTACATTCCCCACCAAAGTTCAAATCTTACTTGCTCTTTACTAGTAATTATTATGCACTTTTATATTCAAACTCAAACCCACTTTAAGAAACTAGGTGTGGTTTCACTTTTACCCTCTCTCTTTTTTTCCTTTTCCTTTTATCTTTTCTTTCTTTTAACTTTTTTTTTTCTTTCCTTTTCTTTTCAAAAGTTTTTTCTTTTTCTTTATTTTAGGGAAACCCTAAAATAAGGCTACAAGCCAAAAATCAGACAGGGTCTGAGAATTAAGGCCAAAGGCCCAGATTAGCCAAACGAGACTTTGATACCACTTGAAGCGAATAATTATTCGCTCATACAATATTATTCACCAAAACACTTGGAATATTCGATAAGCCATAAGGAAAGTATATATTAATGATAGGATGAAAGATTACAAAGTGAGTGCCATATATATATTAATCGTAAAGGCACTTTGGATATTATCCATGAAAGGATGCGTCATTTTAGAATTGTTTACTAATAACTATTTATTAATTATTAATTATTAATATCAATATGTATTAATATTGATATTTAATAGTTATTATTAATGATATACTAGTTATTTAGTGATTATTTATTATATATATTTTTGTTCATTACACCTATTGTACAAATTTCGAGGATGGTAGATTCTAATGTTGCATGCATGGGTTTTGTATATGCGGGCATGGATGGAACAAAAGGACACATATTGTCAATATGTAATAATGATCAATCAATATATAAACCAACATGGGACATTATGGACAAAAGATGGTGTATGTTGCATAGGCCATTGCATGTTGTAGGGATTTTCCTAGCACCTAAATACTTTCATATACCTAAGGATAGAGAGGTCATGGATGGATTTTATAGTTGTATGGAGAGGATGTATCTTAATCCTAAGATACAAGTACAATCAATATCATATAAGCAAGGGGAATGCAAGATATGTCTTGTACATAGGTCACCCCTAGTCATTGCTGGTTTCTCCATGGATATGAGACACCTCAATTGAAAACATTTGCAATCAGGGTGTTGAGTTAGGTATGTAGTGTATCACATTCGTTTTTAGTTTTTATGTACCCTTGCATTTTTTTACATGTAAATTATTGTATTGATATAATATTATTTTTATGTTAAAAAATAGGCCACTAGTGCATCAACATGAGAGAAGAGTTGTAGCATACATGAATTCATCCATAGAAAGAAGAAGAACCATTTAGTAGTTAGCAAATTGGTGGATTTGGATAACATTCATTACAATTTACACTTGTGGATGAAAAATTTCGAGGGAAAGACATCCACTTCAAGGATAGTATGAGAGGCTCCTCTTGTTTTTAGAGCATCTAGTCCAACTTCATAAGGGCCACTTGTTGGATCATCTTTCACATCCATGCATTACATCGATGACAATGATGTCTTAGTTAGAGATATTTGAGAGGAGAGTGATAGTAGTGATAATGCCTCTATCATGAGTGAATACACCGACATCGATAAGGACAATGGAGATAAGATCACCAACACACCATGAAATCATTTTATCTCTGCATTTATGATCATAACATGTCATTTAGAGTTCCTCTTCTTTTTTGTTAGTAATTTTGAATAAACACTTAACTTTTAAACTATGTTCCAGCTTTTTGAAATTTGATCATAATTCCATACACCCTCTGATGATGGTGGTGATGAAATCACCATGGATATAGTTTTGGTTGTTCATTTATAATTGTGATAATAACAATTAAAAATAATAATTGGTATATTTACAAAATTATACTTAAACCATATGATCTAAGACATCTCAAAATATCGAATAAGAAACTAAATAAATTAATTGAATTTGGGGTAAATAAAAAGTTTTAATACTGCATATCAAATGCTCACATATGTTATAGAAAAAATAATATTTTTAAGTGGAGAAATAAATTTCTAGCTACTTTGCATAATCACATGATACTTTGCATATTCACATTATTGTAAGATGTATGCTCTCAAATGTTTTTGATATTGGATTTTACCTCGGCCTAATCCATTTTGATGTGGAACGTAATTCGAATTTATCTTTATCGAATAGTTCGAACTTCGTAACGACAGGAGCAGCTTAAAAACGTTAACAGTTTGCATTTTTTTGGGGTGCGTTTACAGGTCACGTTTTAGCTAAAATTCTATGCTATGGTATAATAGAAGATTTCTGACATTGGGTTTCTATAATGAGTTGTAAGTGTTTGAAAACAATATTTAATCATAATGGATTTGGTGACTCAATCACTTAACTCTTGGGTGTTGTACTAAGAGAAAACACATGACAACAAATCTCAAACTTATCATGCAATTTTTGCACCGAATTTAGTTTCAATAATTATAGAGTATGAATTATTGAGTTGATCACTCATTTTTACTAACAATTAAAAAAACACACACATGCAATAGATGATGATTATATTCCTTGATTTTTGCATTGGTTGGAACTTTAAATGGAGCTTGTTATTATTCTTAGAAAGTAGGTTAACAAGTTAATAGGAAGTTGAGAAGGACATTCTTCTAACGAGTATAAATGGGTTAGAAGACAATACATGACCATCTAAGCAAAGTGATTTTGATATTGTATTGCGTTGAGCCATTAATTTTGTGTATACTGGAAAACTTATATTATGGAATATGGACAAATTATCTTAAATGATATCCATTGTGATCCTATAGCAACGATGTGGCACATACTAAACAATATCGATTAGAATATCAATCCCAAGTAATGAAATTCCACCTGGACAAATTATCGTAATGATATCCATTGTGATCCTATAGCAACAAGGTGGCACATACTAAACAATATCGATTAGAATATCAAGCCTAAGTAATGAAATTCCACCTAACAAACCTTTGAGACTCAACTGATTAGAAGCCTAGTAATAATGTTATTTGGAGCGGTCATCTATGATGTGCAAACATTACTTAAGAGACATTTTGGTAATTTGTTAATGGAAACTCTTTAAATTTGGTATGCTTTGGTCTTAACCAAAAGTAGTTTCACCAAATATTTGTCTCTAGTAGAATTAAATGTTAAAAGAGCTCCAACTACTTTCTCTCATACTCCTCCCAAGATTTAAGGTAAAAAACTGGAAACTACAAGTTAAATTAGACTCACTTAACGTTTCAATTCCAAATCAAGGACTATCCTTAAGAGTTTAAATGAGTCCAAACAATCAAGATCCTCACTCCTTTTATTAATAATGACCCAACATCTTTTCAACAGTCAAAATTTGGAGCCAACCTACTTACAAAGAGACATGTTAGAATCAAAATTAAACTTCTAAGCTATGAAGGATAGATTTCCATGCTTCACTAATTTTCCACACCTCATCTTTATTTAAATTATTGTGATTTAGTTTGATCTCGAGGGCTTTCCAAATCTTTATTTTTCCAAAATGTTCCAACATGGAAATGACCTTTGTATACTCGATGCATATGTGATGCCCATTGTTTTGGGATTTCTCAGCTAGAGTTGATTTTTTGATATGATTATGTCTAATGTCAGCAACATGCTCACTCTATCTCACCTGAAAACATCTTCTTGTATCGCCAATGTATTGTTTACCACAGGAGCAAGCGATATTGTATACACCTTTTTGAAATCTAGGTTTTATGGCATCTTTTGCATGATCTAATAGTTTCCTTGGGGTGCTTGGAGGGGAAAAAGAGACTTTGATGCTGCCTTCCTTCAATATCCATGCAATGTTTTCTAGGGTACTTTTAATGTAGGGGAGGCTAACATTTTTAACATGCTAATTGTCATTATTCTTGATCCAAGGAACTCCTCTAGCCCTTAACACTACCCTACTAAACGTTTTTGCATTATACCCGCTCATTTTAAACACATCCTCGGGGTGTTTTAACTCTTCCTCAATTTACTCATCGTTTGATAATCTGATTACTCAAGTGACCAGAGTGTGTATAACAACGAGCTTCTGAGCAAGGTGGTGGTGAGAGTTTGCATGCAAATAATGATCCGTATGAGTCTTTTTCCGATAAACTTGATACATTATCACACCAATCCTATTGGAAAAACATGCATACCGATCATTATTTGCATATGAATTCTCACCACCACATGCTCAGAAACTTCAAAGTCACATTACCCACCTATTATGTTCCAAATTCATTGTGCGGACTTCCCAATACCACGATGCCATCAAATTTCACCAACCACTACTAGTGGGCCCTCACACAAAGTTGAGGGACCTTTTAGATGCAATCCTACTTTCATGAAACTCGCGATAGTTGAGTAAAATGAAAACATGCAAGTGTTTCTTTGAACTAGGAATGGGTGCGCCCGAGCCTGCCATGCCAATTTAAACGTAGGATAGGAAACAAAAACACTCTAGCGTTTTGTAACTACCACAAAACGCTCTAGCTAGAGAGTTTTGTAATTACAAAACTCTCTAGTGTTTTGTATTACAGCAAAACGCTCTAGCGTTTTGTATAGCATCAAAACTCTCTAGCGTTTTGTATAGCATCAAAACTCTCTAGTGTTTAGTATTACACCTATCCAAGGATATATGGGCTAGGGGTTAAGGGCTTAATAATTAGGGTTTAAGGGGTTATATTATTTAGGGTTTATGATCTTTAAGGGTTCAATATTAAGGGGATAAAAGTTAAGGGTTTAGGAGTTAAGGGTTAAGAGATAATAAGCGATTAACTAGAGTTAAGAGGATAAGGTTTAAGGAGTTAGGGGATTTAGTTAATAAGGGATTTAGGGCTTGGGTGTTAGGCTATTAGTGTTTCAGAGTTTAGTGGTTAAGTTTTAAGCACTTATGGGTTAAGTGGTTTAGGGGTGACAGGGTAAACTCAGGATTAGTTGTTAATGGTTGAAAGATTAAAGGGAAACATGTAAAGGTGTTAAGGGGTTTAAGTGTTAGGGTATTTAGTGCTTACTGGATTTAGGGATCCGTGTTTAGGGGGTTAGGGTTTACAAGTCTAGACACTAAGGGCTTAAAATGTTTGTGGGTAAACTAGGGCTTAGGTGTTGGGTGTTAAGTGCATAGAGGTAAAGGGGTTTAGGGGTTAGGGGATTTAGGGGTAAAGGGATTGAGGGCACAAATGTTAGGGATTAGGGTTTAAGAGGTTACGTGTTAAGGGTGAAGGTTGTAAGTGTTAAGGGATTCTACGAGATTAAGGTATTAGGGGCTTAGTGGTTAAGGACATAAGGGTTAGGGGATTGGTGGTTATTTAATAGGTGAATCATTTAGGGGTTAACACATTTATGAGCTAAGGGATTTAGGGCTCTAGGTTTAGGGCATTATGATTGAGGATGTAAAGGGATAAGTGTAAAAGGGTTAAAGGAATAAAGGTTCTAGGGTTAAGGGATAAGTGTAAAAGGGTTAAAGGAATACAGGCTCAGGGGTTAAGGGATAAGTGTAAAAGGGTTAAAGGAATAAAGGCTTGGGGGTTATGGGATTAATGGCTTAGTCGATAAGGAATTAGGGGTTTAGGATTTATGGGTTTTGGGCCTTAGGGATTATGGGTTAGGGATTTTAGGGTTAGAGGATTAACTAGGACTTAGTGGTAAAGAGTTTAGAGGTAAAGGCATAAAGTGGTTAAGAGGTTTAAACGTTTAGGGGTTAAGAAGTTAAATAGATAGGGGGTTATGCACTTTATGGTTTAAGGGATTAGAGTTTAGGGTTTAAGGGAATATATATTAGGGGAATAGGCACTAGTTAAGGGGTTAAGGGATTCAAGGGTTAGGGTCTTTAAGGGTAAGAGTTTGAGGATACAAGTGTTAAGTGGTTAGGATCTAAGGTTCAAGGTATTATTAGGGATAAATTTATGTTTAGGGCATAGGGTTTTATGGGTTAGGGGATTAAGGAATTTAGGGATCAATGGTTAAGGGGACAAGGTTTAAGGCCTAAGAAGTTAAAGGTTTAATTGTTTAGGGGTTAAGGGATTAAGGTTTTAGGGATTTAGGGATTTAGGCTTTAAGTATTATGGGTTAGGTTGTTTAGGGGTTAGGGGTGGACTAGGTATTAGGTGTTAGGGGTTGTGGGATTAGAGGTAAAGTGGTTAAGGGGTTAGGGGATTTAGGGGTTAAGGTATTTAGTGCTATAATATTAGGGGCTTAGGGTTTATGAGGTTAGGCATTAGAGGTGAAGGGGTTAAAATGTTAAAGGCTTATAAGGGGTAAAATGGAGCTTAAAGGCTAATGCACATGCCCAAGTGAGTGTTCCCAAGCGGAGAGAAGATCGGTCAAACCCAGGGGGTAGATCTCGACCAAACTTAGGTCTCTCATGCAAATAGAGAGAGAATATGAAAACCTAGAGTGCACAAGAAAATTCAAGCCACACTTGTTAAATGGAGGTCACACATGCAAATGGAGATTAAAGGTTAGCAATTATTTTACCTACAAGAGGTAAACTAGATCTTAAAGGCTAATTGTTAAAGGATTAGAGTTAAACAATTAAAATACTTAAGGGGTTTAGGGGTTATGTGCTCTAGGGGTAAAGGGATTCAAGGCTCCGGGGTTAGGGGGTTAGGTTTTAAGAGGTTAGGCATTAAGGGCTCAGGTGTTATAGTGTTAAGGGCTTATAAGGGGTTAAGAGATTAGGGAATTAGAGGTTAAGGAATAAATGGATGGGATATAAAGGGTTAATTAAGGGATTTATGGATCAACTGTTAGTGGGGTAAGGTATAAAGGTTAGGTTTAAGTTTCAAGGGGTTAAAGTGGTAAGGGCTTGTGTGTTAAGGGCTTAGGTTCTTACAAGCCAATAACTTTGGTGTTTACAACCTTAGGGATTATGGGTTTAGGCCTTTAATTTCCTCCCTCCTCATTTCTCTCTTCCCCTCCCTTAATTTCTGTCCCCCCTCCTTCATATCCACCCTCTCTCTCACCCTCCTTACCTCCATCCATTAGTTAGCATATAGTCACCCCATCTCGTATCCCCTCTCTCTCACCCCCCTATCTCCATGCATTTCTTAGCACATAGATTATGTGCTCTATAACGCTAGAGATTTGTGTAAACAAGAAACACTAGAGCATTTTGTAACAAAGAAACACTAGAGTGTTTTGGTGAACAAAAAAGCGTTTTTGTTGACACCTAAGGCAGGAAAAAGTTAAATTTAAACATAATGCATGAGCATTCCTTAGCGCCTTAAACACACCTTTTCATGCACTTGCATGTCATATACAAGCCTATGTGTTTGGTTCATAGTTGCCAACCCTATGCTATGGAATATTGTAAACCATGACTAATTGGGCATTTCCTCCATTTCACCAATATGTATGTCTTCTACCACTCTTTACAGCATGATAGACAACCATATTTGATGAAATTTTATATAGAGATAGAATTTTTTATGCAGATTCTAAATATGTAATTTGTTTAAAAGAATATTAATTTTTTCTATTTTTTTGTAATTTTCTTGTGTCATCACTCCTTAAGTCAGAAAACATGTTAGTGTTTCTTTCGTAACTTTTTTCATTTCACAAGCATTAAAAAAAAAATTGTCTGGTGCACTAAAAGGCACTGACCTATACATTCTATAAAAAACCAATTTCATGATTATTGCATTAATACCTACAAAGGTTGCACCCACAAAATGCATACCTTTTTCGAGGAATGATGACCTAGATAATTATAAAAAATTAAAAATTACTAAATTTATTTTTGAAAAATAGTGTTGTACTAGTGCTACATGTTCTCTACATTCCTGCAAATTTTTGTATCTCAAAACAATAATTTAGGCCCTCAAAGGAGGCACCCACAAAAACATATACCTTATTATTTGCCTGAACAATAAGAAGTGACTGTTAGTAAAAATGAAATTTGACATAATTTTGAAAAATTTCAATACATAAAACTTATATATTCTGAAACGTGATTCAATTTCCTACATTTCATATTTTTTTACTCAAAGCAAGATACGGTGCGTAAGTATCTCAAAAAATCCAAGTTGAGGGATGGCTGATTTTTCAGTGTTCTATTGCAACTAACACGTAAAAAATGACCCTCATTAGCTTGCACTCATCCAAGTATCAATATCTAATGCCTCAACATTGTTTAATATTCTTAATATTTTTATTTGACTATGTGTATAAATTGAATATGGGAATTATTTTCATCCTTGTCCATGAATTTGACGATTTTGAAAAGTAGTTAAACGTCAATGATGATGCACTATTTTTAAAATTGATTGTATTTGATTATTAAATATGATAAAAATTGATAAATACCCATCATATTTAACCATGCCAGCTAAGAGTGTTTTATGGTGCAAGTCAATGTGAGACGTACTAGTTGAGAACTGATATTAATAATAGCCAGAGATTGGTATCAATAACATAAATTGACCTCTGATTCGATAAGATAGTTATTGCACCAATAGGCACTTTCTGTAGGCCATGTTGATCGGATGTGTCGCATCTATAATGCATGTCAGCTAAAAGAATATATATATATATAATGAAGGTTAATAATTTAATTAAAAAATATATATGTATTAAATTGGAAAAGCATAAATCTAATTCTGAAATAGATCCATAGTACAGTTTAAACCCCAATGTCAAAGAGATTGTACTAGATCCATATAACTTTTCACCCAAATATTAAAGAGATTGTAACATCTATCTCCACACTTGGCTTATATAATATTTTACAAAACTTTTAAAAATTGTAATAATAATAATAATAGTATTTTTTTAAAAATGTTTGATTCTCATTGACACTTTCTTTGTGATTCCTCTTTTTTTTTGTTCATAGTCAATGAGTTTGTAATAATTAGGTGCCTTTGCATTCATATGTCCCATAGAATAATTAGATGCATCTATAGACATATGTTATGGCTCTAACATCAATAAATTAAATTGAAAAATATAGATGCCGCTAAAAATGAAAAAAAAAGCCCCAAGGGATAACTCAATTGATAAGACATGTGCACATTCTCCCTGTGAGGAGGGTGGTCATGAGTTTGAGCCTTGAGTCCTTCATGTTCAGGCCTTCGGTAAGAAAGGTAGATGGTTTACCACCCTTACCATCCATGAAATATGGGGAAATATTGGTGGGTTTTCTAGTCAAGTTTAGGTGGAAAAAAAGACTAAAATCAAGGACCACTATAATAAAATAAATCAATGTAACCATGAAAAAAAAACAAATCAATGTATATCCATCTTGACTCTAGATGTTTTTTTTTCAAGGTAGCAATGTCGAGGGAAAACTCCCAAGTAATTCCCCTTGTTTCAAGGATGATACCCAAGGTTATCCCTAGATTCTTGTGGGCACAAGGCTGTTACAACAATGTTCTCAATATGAGCTCAACATGTCACTCACATGAATAGAAGATGGGTGGGGAGGATAACACACCACCCCACAACCACTCAGGCTAGACCCAATCAACTAACTCCATATCTATAAGTCTTAAGAAGGATCAAATTCCTTGAGATGCAAACCTATTTTAGAATGTAAACTTTGAGGAAAGGTTCGCATTTCAAGAGATCCCTTAAGGTGCAAACCCACTATAAAGTGTAAAATTTGAGGAAAGATTTGCACCACAAAAAATATGATCCTTTTGGATGTTTGGTATGTCTCAACTTAAAATGAATCTATGATGGTTCAATGATTTTGACCAATATAAGTAAGTTGACTATTTATCTCTACGTATAACTGTAAAAATGGCAGTTTTATTATTGATCTCCTATCCCAACCAGTCAAATACATTCGAAAATGAAAAAAGCATTCACTGGAAAGTCAAATTCCATATCTACAAGTTCTCTCCATTCTATAATACATTGAGTTTTGGGCAACATGATACAATAAGTTGTATGAATAATTCAAATTAAAGGACAACAACATAGTTACCAAATTCAGTTGAATCATGCTAAACAATTCGAAAATTTAGAAATTCGGTTTGATTCAGTCATTAATTTTCCCAATTCAGATTCACTATAGTTTGCAAAGTTGGGTTTATAATTCTTCAACATGAAAGCCCCAAAAATATGAAGAAAAAAAATCCCAATTCACCTCCAATATCGTTCATTTCTCTCATTTAAGGAAACAAAAAAGAAAACACTCCCAAAATTTACAATAGTTTTTGCAAATCATGAATTTCTCTCAAAAATGAAATGGGACTTTAAAAGCTCACGCGTGCAATAATTTACAAAGTCATTTAATAATGAAATAAGAAATGCTAACAGATGTCACAAGGTTGAAATTCTATTCACAGAAGCACACAATTTTAAGGAGAAGGTAAGTCTTAGGGGAAAAAAGAGAATAAAAAGAAAAGTAATCATATGTCTAGTCGCTGAATGCTTCTAGTTACTAATATGAGCACCGGGAAAATAAAACAAGTGACAACCCACATTTTATGAAGTACAATGCATAATTATTCCTAAAGCATAGGGCTTGGGGATTGTTAAACTAGCGACATCCTTTAAGGTGATGACAATTCATTTTTTTTTCATACTGAATCCAACATTGGGAGTATCTATCTCAGACATACATGAGGTTCTAGGCACAAGCTAGGGAGTTAGGGAATCTAATGTTCTCTCATACCCAACTCCATCTTTAAAATAATTTCATGATATTATTCCTCTAGGTATTTATTTCCAAACCCTTGGATGTCTTGCAAATTGACTATTTTAGGTTTTATGATTTATTTACTGCCTTGTTTCAATTAAAACATATCGAGGTTATTATTATTTCCAAGCAATTTCATATCCCCTACAATAGTTGTAAATACATATTTCTAGGTTTTTATTGTCTAATCCACCAAAAAAATCTTTAATCCCATGCAAATTGAAATTTTCAATTTTTATTTATTTCCTTATTCCATTAAAAACCCTCCTAGTGTTTATTATTTCAAAGTTTTTTATTTGTGGCCAAGATTCAATAAACTATAGCAATTTTTCGTGTGTGTTTACTGAATCTATGCAAATATAGTTTAATAAATATGAATGGATGTTTTCTTTCTTGTCAACAATAGACTTTGAGACCCTATAGAGAAATCTCATGGCACTTAGATCTAAACTTTATGAATGGAAATACCTTGAAATAAGAGTTGATGGAAAATTGCATTGTAAGCTATGCAATAATACTTGTGGGACGTCAGTGACCTGAGCAAGAGATCATTTGCTCAATATTGTTGGCGGAGCTAGTGGAATATTGGTATTAAGTAAGGAAGTTTTCCCAAATGCGAGAGAAAGTTTAAGTGAAGAAATCAATACTCATAAGCAAGGAAAGGCACTCCAAGAAGAAAATAAAAAGAGTTCAAGATACACTCATGGAAAGACAAAATGTTTTCAATTCAACACCAAGTTCTTCTCAATGATTCATGGCATCTACAACACCCTCTATGCCATATGGATCACAAAGAGAGCCCACTTTATCAAATTTGATCTAACACAACAATATTGGAGAAACCTTGGAAGCGATCGGAGAGAAATGAGGCAGGTGATGCTGTTTATGATTTTTAGTTTCGTTGTAATATATCTTTTACTATATTATTTTTTTTAACATAAACTTTTAAAGGATTTATATAAAACAGGCTGTGCACAACCATTCATTACAGAAAAAAAGAGGGAACGGAGAGTTCTTGCAGTTCAAAAATGGAGAAAACAAAACTGGTCCATGAGAATGACCAAAGAACTCCACACAGAGTTTTTACATAACTTCTAATGCCTGGGGTAGTGTATAACCTTATAAACTGCTGACAAAGAAACATACAAAAAAACCTAAAAACTTAATGAACCATTAAGGATTGCCTGGGGACTTCATGGGCTGAACAACTGATTCCTCCTCCATGGGGTGCGCTGCTGCTGCTGGAGTTTCAATTGCCTTGTTGCATTGATTCAAGCTTACCAAGCGCTGGAGGTCTTCTTGGATTTTGTCCACCTTGCCCATTATTTCCCTAAGGTTGCTTTCAGTGTCATCTGTTAAATTTCTATATGGTTAGCTAAGACATTAGTATTTCATTTCATTT
>LPNX010185789.1:198976-216579 GCA_001517045.1 Pseudotsuga menziesii | reverse complement strand
AGCACAACCATACAAAAGGAACACAAAGATTTATCCTGGGAAAACCCTAAAGGGAAAAACCCAGCAAAAGCTTCCTCAATATAGATGCCCCCAAAAGATAGAAGATAAAAGATAAAACCAGCAAGGAGATCAAAGCCCGATCCTCCTCCTTCTCCAGCTACTTCTCTTCTCCACTAATGCGCTACACAAGTGAGAGTGTGTGTCTCAAATGAGGAGCACTACACCTCTATTTATATTCATCCGTTCACTTAAGTTAACTCATTTGACATGTAGGCTCGAGTTAAATCATGTAGGCTCGAGTTACACATGTAGCCTCAAGTAACCACACTGTGGTGCTAATGACCCACCTTTACAATTAGAGGGGACCACCTCATGACTCTTATTAGTTCTTTCGATTAGGAGCATCGGGGTACACCTAAACGGTTCTCCCGGTAGGACCATCGAGGACCACAAAAAGATACATATAGAATATTCTTCGAAGTTACAGTATTTCAACATCATCAATCCCGGAGTCATGATTACTTATCTGGTAAGAGGTGTAGCTGACCACTTCCCCCATACTTTTAACCTCCTGAGCAATTTCCTTGTTGTCCATAATGCCAATGGCCATCATTTCATACAGACGCCTGAGATTTTTCTTCAAGTCTGCTAACCCAACATTCTCGTTTTCCTGCACCATTATGCTTTGTCCAGGAGAAATTTCAATTCTGAAGAAATTGTTGTGAAGAGCACGAACTGCACCAACAAACACTTGAGCCTGCTCGTCGACAGAGAGACCACCAAGAACCAATTTGAGTGTGTTGAGTTCCTACAGGAGGGAGTCGCGGTCTTTCTTGTTTCAACAGGAGAGTGTGCTGACTGCACCTTCTTTCCACCTTGAACAGTTACAGCCTAATATCGAATTGCTACTTGCTATAAAGGATTGGTCGTCAATGGAGAGGCTGAGCCCTGAGCCTATATTTGAGAACCACGGAGAAACAACAGAATGGGTAGTGCATAAATAGGTGGAGAAAGTAGTGAGAGCCAGCCTCTCCTTCACGAAAACCCTTGTGAGAGGAAGAGTTTCCCACGGGATTTCCTACAAAATGCCCTTGTCGACCCTTGCAATGACATCCAACAGTATCCTTTCCGGAGAAATCACATAACGAACAGAGCCATTGCCAGGAGTAATATGAGGGTGAGGAAGGCTTCGAGGAGAAGACATAGTGGAGGGAGCAAAAAGACCCGGAGCATGCAAGGAGCAGAAGCAATAAACCCAAGGATGGTGAGCATTAAAGCCTGCAAGGATCGAGTGATGGAAGGTGCAGATATGGAGCCACGCGGCGGGAGGATGGAGGGGGTCAGGACGACGAGTTAAGGCTAGAGGTCCTTCGCGAATTTCCATAAGGTTGATGCCAATGGGGAGTGGAGGGCATGCGGAAGTGGAGTGAGGAGGGATGGAGTGATAAGGTTGGGGGCCTTTATGTAAATCCTTGGGGTATTTAGAAAAAACATTATCCCCTTCGTGAATATTCTTGGAGGTGAAAAATATAATATGGAGATCAAAACTTGCTTCCCAAGGATCCATTAAGGAATGGGACTGGGGTGAGGGGCTTGGCCATTTAGGCAAAATTGGCCTTGAGGTAAGGAGACCCCCATGTTAGCCAAAGCATCGGCGGCAGTGTTTTTTGCACGTAGGATGTGGAAGAATTCATAGTGCTTGGATAAGAGAGGAGTGATTTTGTCGTGCAGGCGACGACACTTTATAGAGCCGGTGGTATATCCATTTATCATTTTATATATGACGTGTCGAGAATCCCCAAAAATCACGATCCTGGAGAGGTCTTTGTTGTATAGAATTTTCATTCCCTGAAGGAGAGCCAACCACTCAGCCTCGTTATTGGTCCTATAGCCCAGACCCCAAGCGAAATTTTGTTCAACATGTCCTCTAGGATCCAGAAGGATCCCCTCCGCACCTGCCACCCCTATCTTTTACTATATTATTAAAAGCCATTTGTTTCAGGATATGTTAATGAAGGTTGGCCATTTTGGCCTAGATATGACCTTTTAAGCTATGCAAGTCTCGGGACTAAACAAGTTGATAGGAGAAAACATAGAATATAGGAAATAATTAAAACTAGAACGGATTCATGGGTCATTTCTAGATGCACTCTAGTTAGTGATGGATGGACCAATCATTAGTCAAGACCTCTTATGAACACCCTTGCTTGTTGTCCTCAATGAGTGATTCATTTGTCTGCCATTGACTATATGAACAAAACAAAGAATATTGAATATTTATTTGAGATATTGAAGGACATCATCCTATTTGTAGGAAAGGAATGTGGTTCAAGTTGTCGATGACAACGCAGCCAATGATTCCATGCTAGTGAACTATTGATGAAGCATCTCCCTAAATTGTTTTGGACACATTGTGTTGATCTATCCTTCCATGGCATTGATAAAATAAGTCAGGTGCAGGAAAATTAATCTCAACCAAGACACATGGTGAAATTCATCCTCAATCATCAATTAAATTTGAGTATATTTAGAAAATACATAACTAGAAATCTACTCGGACCTAGTGACACTAGGCTTACCACCCATTGCATTGAAAAGGATGGTAGAGGAAAAGGCCGCATTGAGATCATTTGTATGCAATGGAGAGTAGGTGAATACTCATTTGTCAAGGTCAGAAGGTGGTAAACATGTAGATAATACAATATTTTGGTCATGTGCATATAAAAATATCTCTATTTGTCAACCTATTGTACAAATCTCGAGGATGGTTGATTCTAATGTTGCATGCATGGGTTTTGTATATGAGGGCATGGATGGAACAAAAGGACACATATTTCCATTATGTAATAATGATCAATCAATTTATAAACCAATATGGGACATTATGGACAAAAGTTGGTGTATGTTGCATAGGCCATTGCATGTTGCAGGGATTTTCCTAGCACCTAAATACTTTCATATACCTAAGGATAGAGATACCATGGATGTATTTTATAGTTGTATGGAGAGGATGTATCTTGATCCTAAGATACAAGATTATATACAAGTACAATCAATATCATATAGGCAAGGGGAATGCAAGATATGTATCATACATAGGTCACCCCTTAGAGTCATTGGTGGTTTCTCCATGGATATGAGACACCTCAATTGTAAACACTTGCAATCAGGGTGATGAGTTAGGTATGTAGTGTATCACATTTGTTTTTAGTTTTTATGTACCCTTGCAACTTTTTACATGTAAATTATTGTATTGATATAATATTATTGTTGTGTTAAAAAAATAGGTCACTAGTGCATCAACATGAGAGAAGAGTTGTAGCACACATAAATTCATCCATAGCAAGAAGAAAAACCATTTATTAGCTAGCAAATGGGTGGATTTGGCTAACATTCATTACAATTTACACTTATGGATGCAATCTTTCGAGGGAAAGACATCCACTTCAAGGATAGTATGAGAGGCTCCTCTTGTTTTTAGTGCATCTAGTCCAACTTCATAAGGGCCACTTGTTGGATCATCTTTCACATCCACACATTGCATCGATGACGATGATGTCTTAGTTAGAGATATTTGAGAGGAGAGTGATAGTAGTGATAATGCCTCTATCATGACTGAATACATTGACATCGATGATGACAATGGAGATGAGATTAACATCTCTTTTAGAGTCCCTCTTCTTTCTTGTTAGTAATTTTGAATAAACACTTAACTTTTAAACTATGTTCCAACTTTGTGAATTTTGATCATAATTCCATACACACTCTGAGTGTGACGATGGTGGTAACTAAATCACCATGGAAATAATTTTGGTTGTTCAATTACAATTATGTTCATAACATTTAAAAACAATAATTTGTATAAACATAATTATATTTTAACTTAATTTTTAATATTTAATTTTATGATTTAACATATCTTAAAAATTTCTAATAAGAAAACTAAATTAATTAATTAAATTGTGGGTAAATAAAAAGTTTTAACATTGCATATCAATATGCTCACATTGTCATAGAAAAAATAACTAGCAATTGCCCCAAGGAAGGTGCAATAATACGTCGTGAAGGTAATTGTTAGCGGGTAAGTGAGAACAGGTAGTCTAGTATCTATCATTGCCTAACCAGTATAACCTATTAATAAGAAAAAGAACATCATTGGAAAACACATAAGAATTCCTGTTAACCCGCCAATCTATTTTGAAACTGTTTGATAATTTAGAAAAAAGGCCTGTCTAATGAGGAGTTAGTGGATAACCTAGTTGCCTACGTCTTTGTTTGCACTTTCACCTTATGAAGCTGAAGTGAGAACTTTGTTCACATTTGTCTCAAACATCTTGGTGCCAAATGAAGGGAGAGAAAAACTGTCGTTATGAAGAAAATATATTTGCTGCACTTAAATTTTAGTGGAGTTAACATCTTCAGACCTAGGAAATTGGTAGATATAGAAGATATACATAATTGTTATTCTTGGAATCCAAGGATTATTATATAATGATTGGATGCTATGAGGGTTGGTTTGAAGGTCATTGGTGCTTTTAAGGAAAATTGTAAAGAATGATAATGTAAGAAATATAGAATTCCCAATGTGCCTTGTTTTAATGATAAGCAGCCTCTTCTTGGTTATATTGATGGTGTTTCTCAAGAGAGGGGAAAAAAGTGTGAATTGCTTGCTCTATGGGAGATTTTGTTCTTTGCTTGTACTAAGTAAATCGTTTTTTTGTAAATTGTTGGGACTCTGAAATTGTTATTAACTAGTCTATGCAAAAGGATCAGTTATAGGTGGGTTTGTTGGATGGATGGAAAATCAAGATGAGAAATCTTCATTTAGAATTTGCACGCTTGCAATTTCAACATGTGTGTGGTGAATTCAATGCAATTTCAACATGTGTATCTTGAATTCAATGAGGAAGTAGCAAGCTGCTCAATATTGCCTTGTAACATGATCCATATCTTTTTTCAGCAATGTTTTATGCCTGGAAATAGCAAATATTCGGATACAATATCTATTGGATGTCATATAGGGGTTGTTGAACTTCAATTAGGCAACCACTAGAGAAGCAAAAATGTCACAGAGATTCTGACTGGCCTCTCTGCAAAACCATTTACAAAGTGTTTGTTGATCTCACACTGGGCACTCTCATTTGCTTTAACAAATTCAGGCTTCTGTTCCAGAAACAAAATTGCAAAATTTGAGCTTTTGATGCAATTATCCGGTAGCAGCACTAAGTCAGAATGAACAATTGGATAATTTTTCCTGTGAGCTCCATCTAAGCCTTCATTACAGTCAAACAGTGTTCTGTGAAATAACCTCACGAAATCTCACAAACAAATTCCCATCAGAAGTGCTGCTTGTGCTGCCTGTGATTGCCTTCCACATATTCATCTAAGTATCTCCTGTAGTTGTTGCTGGGTGCTGATTGGTTTACTTGGATACTTGGAGTTTGTTTAGAAGCTGGTACTAATGACTGCAAAACTTTGGCAACCTCATGCATGGTGGGGTGGTGATAAGGCTGTCTCTTTGTGCAAAGCAGTGCAAGCTGAAAGATCTTTCTTACAACCCCAAGATCTGTGCAGGTTGCTGCTACTTCTTGGTTGCTGCTACTTCCATTACTGTATTGTTGTCTGCTTTTGATAGAATCTACAATCAAATGGCCATGTCAATAAAACTAAAGGTTATTTCTGTATTTTCTTGGTCTATGCAGTGTCCCAAGACAAAGAGAACAAAGCCAAGTGAAGCAAATTGACAGAATATAAATCTTATCATCTTACCAGCTGAAGCAAATTAGAGTCGTTATCCACAGCTTTTCTCCCAGTTAGAAGCTCTAAAAGAACAATGCCATAGCTGTACACATCTGACTTCTTGTTAAGCCTTGATGTCCTTGCATATTCAGGGTCAATGTAACCAATGGTACCCATAACATAGGTAGAGGTGTGAGTTTTTGCAGAGGGGATACACTTGGCAATGCCAAATTCTGACAAATGTGCTTCAAAATTGTCATCTAAGAGAATGTTGGAATTTTGTACATCTCTGTGAATAATACATGGGTTACAGTCGTGATGGAGATATGGCAGACCTTGTGTAGCTCCCAAAGAAATCCTTAGACGTGTGTTCCAGTCTATCTTAATCTTCTTTGAAGATCCTACATACAAAGAAACATTGTTTAGATTCTCCAATTCATCGATTAGAAAACATCAATCATATATGAAAGGTTGGTAGAATCTCATGCTAGGCCTATATGTATCTTGTACAAGTAAAATTCTTGATAGCTTTGCCATCCATTTCACTTACCATGTAATATGTCCCACAAACTTCCATTTACCATGTAATCATAGAACAACAAATTGCCATGTGGAGAAAGAGAGTACCCATGCAAACTAACAAGATTCCGATGTTTGATGCTTCCAACAGTCTCTAACTCTGTCTCAAATTCCTGCAAGCTTTGTGGGTAGTGCATGTATAGTCTTTTAATAGCAATTGGCTTAGAGTTCTTTAGAACACATTTATAAACTGTGCTAGTAGCACCATAACCAATTATATATTTCTCATTCAAATTTTCTGTAATGCGCATTATGTCATCATACATGTGAAGGGCCATATCCATGTGCAATATTACTAGCCTTGGAGAACCTGATCAGGACATCAATTCATTTTTTAATGAAGTGCATAGATATTGATTTGAGATAATACTTTATTTCTATGATATAATCTAGACAAATGAGAAATGTGGCATAATAATACCTTGACCCATTTTGCTTGCTGACCCTTTGGTGAATGGTTTAGGCTGATTTGAACGGTAGAGAGCTATGATAATCATAGACACTAATAAAACTAAACCCAGAGAGATGCAAACAATAGCTGGTGTTGAGATAGAAGCTGTTCATTTTCAAAATCAATATGATACATTTATAAATATAATTTTCCAGGAAATTTGATCGTAAAACAGAACTAATGTATGTAATTTGACTTGTAAAATTTAATTTTGTTTTCACCTTTTGATTGCCTAGCGTATATCCCACAAAGTGATCCAATCCAATCACCACAGAGACCTGGATTTCCTAAAAAGCTGAGGTAATAATCAATCCTGTCAGATCAAATGCAAACCCACTAATATCTAGAACAAATACTGAATTTGATCCAGAGATAAAATGTTTCGAATATATCTATACCTTTCTGGGGTAAATCTTGTAAAGTTCTTTATGGCAGGAATATTCCCAGACAAATTGTTGTAAGAGAGATTTCTATGAAACAAATGAACCATTTCCAGTCAATCAGTAGAAGTTGAAATATGAAGATTACTTCCTTGGAACTTCAAAATGAAATGAACTTCAAATAGGAGTGATTTAGACTAATTCTTACAGTGTAGTAAGGTTGAAGCAGTTGGTCAACTGATATGGCACCTCCCCTGATAAACTGTTGTTATTCAAAATCCTGTATATCATCCATCTCCAGAATTATTTTCTGGAATAATCGAGTTATTTTCATAATAATTGTGAACCTATTAAATAAATTGTATCTTAGGTCATTCCAAGAAACTTACAGCGAGGCCAAATTTTGTAGCTGTCCAAGTTCTTGAGGAATAGTACCCGATAATCGGTTAGCAGAAAGGTCTTTGCATTGAGAAGATGTCACACTATGCTACTTTTGTTGAAGTGACCATGGGTACACTAAATAGAGATGTGGAAGGAACAAGAATTCTTTGCAAACAACACAAACCATGCAAGTACTTACATATCCCCAATGCTTCTTAGATTTCCAAATTCTACTGGGAGAAAACCACTCAGTTTATTACCACTCAAGTTCCTTGAATTCACAATCCAATAGAGACCATGATGGGTTAATAGTTATCTCACCCATAAAAACTTGATTTGTTCTCAAAAGAATTCTACAAATGGCTTACAATTTTAAAAGATGTTCCAAATCCCCAACAGATCCCGGAATAGGTCCAGAAATATCATTTTTAGAGAGGTCCCTAAATATTCACATCAAATCACAAATCAATTAAAATGTACATTTTATCGTTAGAGCAAATTATGTTTCTAGATGAAATTATAACAGGAGCCTTGGAAGCTTAATCAAGACATTAAAATAGCAAGAACTCACAGTGTGTCTAGATTTATAATATATCCCAACTCTATGGGAATTGCTCCCTTGATTTTGTTGGAGGACAGATTTCTGTAGAACCCACAACAAAATATGTTAATCACTCTGAACATGCTTTATACAATTCAATAATTCATTATGTTAAATAGTTTAATTGTATTATATGTGACCTACAAACACTTACAAATAAGTTAAGCTGTCAAGTTTACGGAATTCCAGAGGAATAGTTCCATTCAAACGGTTACCATGCACATTGCTGGACAAAGAAAGGACAAGAAGAAGACATGACCTCAATATTGTTAGAAAAATGCCAAGATTACTTTCCATAGATTTTCCCCTAGGCGTGAAGATTATATCACTTACAAGTAATTAAGAGCAACGCAGGAACTAATGTTCTCTGGGATTGGACCTTCAAGGTGATTTCTGGCAAGATTTCTGTGCAAACAAAATACAATCTAGTGTTGTTAAAATACTTGCAGAAAGATTCCACAATAGATATATGATTAATGTTGTAGTATATTACTAGGTTTGAATATGTTTCTACCATTTTTGTCTTCACTTTCTTGAAAATTGTATAGACAGAAACTTACAATTCAAACAGCTGTTCCAACTTCCCCAGCTCAGGTGGAATCTGCCCTGTAAACTGATTGTCATTCAGCTGCCTGCATATCCATATTGGGATTTTTCTTATAATTCACATCCAATTTCTATTTCTTGCATATACTATACATAACTACAGGATGTTGTTTAAAGCTCTTACAGGTAGCTCAGCTTTGTCATATTCCCTAATTCCGCCGGAATAGATCCAGTGAGATTATTACTGTGCAAATATCTGAGAAGTACAAAGAAAATAACAAGAGAATCAGCTTCTTGAAAATTGAAAATGAAAGGAATTTGTGGTCAACATATAATGACCAGAGGTTAGAATTCAAGCAATTAAGCGTGCAAGTAACTTACAGCTTTCCAGTGTAAGTCAAATTGCCTAGGATGGGAGGAATTGTTCCAGTAAGATGATTATCACTCAAATCCCTGCAATAAATATTACTAATGTATCAATGTACTAAAGCATAAACCATTATTGTATAATCAAATCTTCGCTTGGGATCACAGAGCATTGATCATATAGGAAGGAATGTGAATTGATTGTGCACAAGAAATATACTAACAAAATCCCAAAACATTATGGGTTTTAACTTTTTATTGAGCTGGGATTGCATGCATATTTTAAGGACTGAGGTTACTTTTAATCAGATTAGAAGACATTTTAGTACGAGTTAAAATCCAGCAAACACTTTACTTACAGAACAACCAGAGCCTGCATGAGACCAATTACTTCTGGAATCCTTCCTCTCAACTTATTACCTTGTAGTTCCAGCTCTACAGTATTAAAATTGCTTTCGGAAAGGAATATAGCGTGTAGTTCCAGCTCTACAATATTAAAATTGCTTTCGGAAAGGAATATAGCATGTAGTTCCAGCTCTAAAGTAGCATAATCCTCGTAAGGTAAACAAAGTCTTCAAGCAAACATAGCAAAAATACGGAGAGATACTTAATTTGAAAAAGATGTTAATTATTTGCAGTAAATTGTATCCAACATGCTATTTTATATATGTGTGAAAAATCTAATAGTTATATTACAGAAAATGATGTAATTGTCATCCATTCAAATAGTACATGCCAAGCTATCATATTGAGGATATTTACCTTAGAAGGATAAAAAATTTATGCACCACCAATGGATTCCTTCTCCCCACCATGATATCATAACCTGTTAGAGTAGCACACAACACAAGAACAATGAACTATAATATAAATATAGTATTCAGTAAATAAAGTATTTTTTTTGTTTCTTCTTGTATAAAATGTTCAAATAGCATGGAGAGAAAAGTAGATAGGACAGTACCTTTTAGTTTGGAGTTGGATGCTTTGCATGCCACAAAGGAAGCTTGCAGTGGTGGGAACCAGAGAGGACAAGTACACATGAAGTAGCTGGACTAGTAAATTTAAAAACCGACTAACAAACTATTGCAACAGTTATTTATTTACAGACCATATACTATTTTATGGACAGTATTTTGAAACGATTCGAGTATCAATGAGTTTCCAAACATTAATACAACTATTAGGGAATCTTTATCTTTTGTAAAAGAGGCCCAAGTTTATTCTTGACGCAAATTGTTTACAACAACAGGTTTAAAATATTTATTCCTTTGGCACTGTTTCAAAAGCAAGCACTACTCTTCATCTGTACAAATCGTTAGTTACATTCTAAAGATTCCTAAGCAGTTCAAACATGGGCATTCAGGTTTCTTTATATTCTGCAGACAAAAATGAATATCAAAAGTCTTAAAACACTTAAAATTTTGTTTTGCTTATTATCCTAGAAAAAGCCTAGGAATATTTAAACTTTGTTCTGCTTATAATTAAAAGCCCCAGTATTATGTGAGAAGGGCAGAAGGCTCATCACTTCCACATTTCAATAGTAGCGCTTTCCCTGACGCAATTTTGTTGTTCAACAAACAAATATGCAATAGCCAAAACTAATGCACTGCTCTCTAAGTGGATCACTGTGCTCGAGCAGCAATAAAATATGGCATGCAGCACACAGATCAGAGAATGCATGCCTTCCAACACTGTACTAAAAGAAAGTTGGCATCTCATATGCAAAAAAACATTCGAGCTAAAAAATGGTTATTGTCGGGACACCACCATGAAATGTGGGGCACGGCACCCTGTTAGAGTTTGTGATAAGGAGAAATTTAGTGGAGATTAGTAAATTATGCATGGCCTAAGTTTGCCTCTCAAGCTGTCAATGTCTAATTTTTGGGATTTTCCTTTTGAGGACTTCCTAGTAATGGGTTTTGCAAAATGGTGAGAAATTAAACCTTAAGCGGTGTTTTAACCAGTTTTTTGAGAGAACTTATTTACATGACGGGTTATTGGTTTAAGGTTGATGGGGTGTTTAACGGTCCACAAGGGTTTCATTCTTGCTGTGTTTTGGCCCACCTACTGCATGAGTTCAAAGGGATGGACCGAGTGCAAGCCCCTGGTGATTTGGTGGAATAGATACTGCTCGTACTTGCCACCCTAGTTTGATCTTTGCAGTGAAGCCCTTGAAGTATCATCTTTGTTAAAGCACTTCTTAAAAAAGTACTTGTTTCCAGGATACTCCTTTTTTATCCAAATGGAAGCGTGTCTTTTTACGGACGGTAAACCCTCCCACCCTTCCAGGGTTGCTGGTAACTCTCCAGTATCATTTCAATTATCTGCTCGAAGGCCCAATTGATACAGTCATTATTTGGCACAAGGCTCAAGATCATTAGCCACATGTTGTACTCCACGGATGGGAGCAACTGGCTGTGAGGATTGGAGAGTGGTCTTGCAATAATAGCAAAAGGTACCAGTGGAAATAAAGGTGGGAGAGAATATAAAGAATGCTCACTTCATCCACTGTAGTAAATGGGATCAAATAAGATGATAATGTGGAATGGGAGACAATGAGAACTAGGAGGGGTTTGCATGGCATCAAAATAAGATTTTTTTGTTGAAGGGTCAAATGCCAAGCATACAAGCTTCATCAATAATTGGCAACAACAAAAACAAAATTCTATGATAATGTGCACCCACCAAAGATAAGCTAGTAAGGACATGTTATTCTACACTAGTGTGAAGGATTAATCTAAATTTTAATTCTAACTCTTTTCTCGTCCTCCTCTTTCTCCTCCTCCCATCCAAAATCCTTCTTTGATGGCGACGCCAATTATTTCCTTCAATGATCTCTTCTGCAAAATCTTGGACCGTAGATAGGATTCGAACTGGCGATCGATCGAATGACGAGGGTTTGACAAGGGTTTTGAGGGTTTGGACGGGAGGAAATTGTTGTAAAGCTTTGAAACAGAACAAAATTTAAAACAAAAACGCTGAGAAAACACAGCACGCACGCAGGCAGTCTGCAGGCCACGGACGCCAACAACTACAAAGGATTCACAGAAATATAGATATCCCCATTTAAGCAATAAATGGTATGGGAAGAGGTACGATTCAGTCCGTGAGCTTCTGCACAGATTCAATGCTTTCATGAAGAAACAACATGAAGCTTAAAACCAACACGCGGCCGAACCTTAAAACCAACAGACAAACATCAAAACCAACACATGGCCGAACCTTAAAACCAACAGACAAACATCAAACACGTGGCAGCATCCGATTCGAGCTATAGACGACGAAAAGGAACAGTTGTATTCCGAACTTGTTCGGAGAAAAACGCCTAACGACGCAGCGAAGATTAGCATAGTCTGTCTATAAATTTAAAAACAATTAAAATAATTATAACTAAAACGCAGATTATTTCCACAATAACATGTAAAAAGTGACATGTTTGTACCATCAAAAGCCTGTTGATATCAATCTTCAGACAGGAATATACAGTGTTGAATAAATTTTATTATGTTAAAAATAAAATGTATTGCAAAAACTGGGAACACGCATATAAATCTATTGAGGTTTGCTAAATCTTGAAGTGGTTCAGAACCTACTCTAAAAATCTTCATGAAGCTTTTTCAGTCGAAAAATAACATTCCTTGGTATTCAATGAATCAAAGGAACTTTTTACATCTTCAAAATGAGCAGATTGCCACCATGGACAGAACAACAGATAGTGATAACAGTCCTATCCAGATATACATACTACACAGAAAATACAAGTATATACCCACAATATAACAGAGTGGCTCAAAGCACTTTGAGATCACTACAATATGATCCCTCTCATAGGAAGGCTATCTGATACAGTCATCTATGTCCCTAAAGAAAATAACAGGAGCCCATAAATCTAATCCAAGGAGGGAGAGAGTCTCTTGAATTCAGTAATAGTTGCTCAACAAAACCTGAAAGTATCTCAATGAATCAGGTGAGATCAACTGTAATAGAATGAGCATATTCTAAAAGAGTTGTGATGAGTTTTCCCCAATAATCTCATTTCCAAAATATTCAGTAAGTAAGAGATGGCCCGGAGCCAAGTGCAGTCCCTCCTTTGATAAGATGTCTGCCCTCCTGTTATGTTCCTATAAACATGACTGAGATCCACCCACATAAAAGAGGACATGAGAATCCTAGTGTTGAGGCACCAGGCCTCAAGATTCACCATATCCAGGGTGGATTCCTTTTTTGCCCAATTTATAATCACAGAGGAGTCGCCAAAGATATGTAGGTAAGGTAACCCAATATCCTTTGTGACCCGTAGTGATGCCCAAAGTGCTAAGAGCTCAGCTCTAGTGTTGGTACAGCTGCTACATCCGAGCTTGAAGGCTATAAGGTGAAAATCATTCAGCCACAGACAGATTCCCACACCCCCCAAATTTTTTGCAGCCGCACCATCAAAAAAGATCATAGGATACACCGAAGTAGGAGACTTCCCAATGTTCCTAATTTTGTGCTTATGAATCAGAGGAGGCTTGTAGGTCATGAAATCATCATAAATAATATATAACAGTCTGTTCAATATGGGCTCCTGATCTTCAAAACATAAACTGTTCCTAGCCTTCCAAATATACCATATGACGGAAAAGGCAGATACAGTAAATACCCCTTCAGTGATAGCCAAAAAGATAAATTTTCCAATAAAGTAGGGGCACTCCAGTCCAAGTGCACATTTAAAATATAGCTAAGGCCTCTGATGACCTCCTTCAAAAACCGACAACTGACAAAAAGATGTTCAACCGACTCTGCCTCCTCTTTACAGAGATAGCATCTATTAGGACCGCTCCATCCTTTCTTGCTTAAAGTATCCCAAGTATTTATTTTTATATTGCATTTGAGCCACACAAAACATTTAATCTTAAGGGGAAATTTAAAGAACCAAATCTTTGTCAAGATGTCATTTTCCAGCACAGTTTTGTGATTTGAGACAATCAAATCATAAGCTTTTCTAGCAGTCACCATACCCCTTTGTTCATCATACATCCATAACAGCCTGTCCTCCGAAATACCAATCCTAATAACCCCATGTGATAGTCCATTTATATATGAGGACCACTGTTCAGCCCATACTCCTCCCAGTAGCAGTTCCGAGGCAGAGTACCATACAGTTCCAGCCAATCCACAGCCATACAGATTATGAGCATGTGCAAGATGGGTGATTCCCAGGTCAGTGAGATAATCCCTAAGCTCCTCGGATAGGATATACTGTGAGTTGAGCCCAGCAATGGGATCAATGCCCACTCTATTTTTTAAACCATTTCCCACCTTCCATCCCAGCTGACAGGTAATCCACTCAATAATTCTGATAAACCCATTCCAGAAATATGAAGTACCAATAATACTAAAGGACCGGCCATGAATCTAGACATCAAGAGGTTTGTTCTTTAACTATGTATGACATTATTTAATTAGTCTAACACTGGTGACAAACTAGTATTGATCAAACCATCAAGATTAAAAAATAAAAATAAGAGCAAGGTTAACTTGCAAGTACCTGCATATAATAAGAGTACAAAGAAATAGAAACACCTATAACAATTGATGAAAACTCAAAATCTGGAAAGACTATTTCTAGACAGGAACATAATGAAAAACTTATAGAACCTGCATATAACAAGAATATAAAGAAATATAAACCTCTATAACAATTTATGAAAATTCAAAATCTGGCAAAGCCTATTTCTGGACAGGAACATAATCAAGAACTTACAGAGTGCCACTTACAATTTCTGCAGGTAAAGAGAAGCATAGATTCATCGTTTAAAACACAGGTGTATACTCTCACTACTTTAAAGATCTGGGATTAAGATGGGATGTATGCTACTTTGTTCTATATTCTTTATATTATCATAATTAATGGTCAAGTTTTTATGTTCTTTTCTTTTTACAATATGTGTCCGACCCTGCCTGTTTGTTTTTATTAGTTTACGTACCCAAAAGCATGGTACATCTCTTCCACCTGAGCTCTAGAGTGCACTTAGCTTCTCTTAGTGCAATTAGACAAGCTTTGTAAATTAAGAAACCATGCACTACTTCACCAAACCCAAAAATTAACAAATTATGAATTGACTTGAAATATTTTTGCAAGAGATTGTTAAGCTACTATGTCAAGGACAAATGACAAGTTCCAGCACGCAAATAGATCTAAAAGAAGAGGCTTCGAGAAAGCTAATGGCAAATATTAGAATTGTTATATAGGAAAATGACATATCTAACAATAGCCTATGGAAAGCAGCGCATTATGAACTACATTTAACAATGGGACAATTTGCACGGGTAGTCTAATTAGCATAAAATTGGAAAGGGAATTTTCCCTACCATAATTTCCTGAGAATTCTGTTTAGGATAGGATCTTTTTCATCCCTGTGTATCTCGTGCCTTATGGTGGGACAAAGAACAACACGATTTCAACCCTGGCTGGGGCATTGACAGTCCGTCAATCCCACAAAGAAACCAACAGACCCGCAGTTTACAAATCTTGTTCTACTCAAAACATGGTTGCGTTACAATGTTGTGACGACCTCGCAGCGAGAGCCTTGGACTTTTTGGTCAAGATCACCTTGGAGTGATAATTATAGTGTTTTCAATAGAATAATGTCAGTCCTACTCACGTGCTAAAGAACAATTCCTGAAGGAACCACTAGGAATAGTGGTAAAGGAACTTATCACTTTGGTCAAAATGCTTTTGGTAGATAAAGAGCTACTACCCACCCAGTAAGGTCCTTAAATCTATACGCTATCCGGTCCTTAAACCCTAGCAAGCACTCGATGCCGGGCGGGAGGGAGTAAGCACTCAATGCCTTCCTTCCATCTGTCTGTAATAAATTACTGGTTTATGAAACCCTTAATCAGGCAAGGCAAATTCAGGGTGTTTGGGATTATCATACAACGAAATGCAGGCATGAATTTCTATCGCAGATACAAAATATTCTAAGCTATTCAGGGGTTTCGAAATGAAATTGCGTACCTGTCTTTTTGTAGTTCTTTGGCTCTTTGAATCAGAATTCCTGCAACTTCTCTTTGCAAACCCACGCAACTTCTCTGTGCAAACCCATTTATGCAGCAGGGAGGGGCAGTCACCATGACAAGATGTTCAACCACCTCCAAACCGAGAATAAATGCCAAACCAAGGGAAAAACACTGCTCTTTCACACAGGACGGGCTCTCCAAATATCGCCCACGGCTCTCCAGAACCGTCGGACAAGTGCGGTTCTGACAAACTCAACACCCATGGCAAAGCCCATGAACAATGAAAAGCGAAACTTCCAGGCGAAATGGGCGCTTCTGACAGACTCAACAGTCAACAGTCACTGCAAAGCTAGAGTTTAATGTTTTTTCTTTCAATCTTGTGCAGGTATGGGAAGAGGTACGATTCAGTCTGCGAGCTTCTGCACAGATTCAATGATTTCGTGAAGAACATGGAGTTGATCGAATAAATGGTATGGGAAGAGGTACGATTCATTCCGCGCGCTTGTGCACAGATTCAATGCTTTCGTGAAGAAACAGCATGGAGCTTCCTTATACTTTGGCAATAAATGGTAAATCAAACACGCGGCCGAACCTTAAAACCAATAGACAAACATCAAACACGTGCCAGCATCTAATTCGAGCTATAGGCGACGAAAAGGAACAGTTGTCTTCCGAACTTCTTCGGAGAAAAAGTCTTAAAACACTTAAAATTCTGTTTTGCTTATTATCCTAGAAAAAGCCTAGGAATATTTAAACTTTGTTCTGCTTATAATTAAGAGCCCCAGTATTATGTGAGAAGGCCAGAAGGCTCATCACTTCCACATTTCAACAGCAACGCTTTCCCTAATGCAATTTTGTTGTTCAACAAACAAATATGCAACAGCCAAGACTACTGCAATCCTCTCTAAGTGGATCACTATGCTCGAGCAGCAAGAAAATATGGCATGCAGCACACAGATCAGAGAATGCATGTCTTCCAACACTGTACTAAAAGAAAGTTGACATCTCATATGCAAAAAAAACAGTGAAACTTGACCAACAAATGCTTCAATCCCCACATAGGCTAAATAACCCATCAAGCAGCAAATCAAACTGGATGAACACAACTCTAATAAATAGAAATCTACTCTCACGGACTAAGGATTACGCTTCAGAAAAATCCCATGACCATGGACCCCTCTAGTGAGAGAGTTCATGCCTGTACAAGCTCTAACATCATGTTCATGAATGAGAAAGATTGCAACAATAGCACCTAGAGAGACAAAGGAAAAATACACACAAGTACACTTTGTAGCACTGCCTTTACTATGCACCATAAACACACATAAATATTAAACAACTATGGGATTGATAAAACATTCATCTTCCCATGGATTATGAACAAGTACATTTTAGTTACAAACAAATCAAAGTAAAACTACCAGCTAGTCGGAGGACCATCGGATCGCGAAGAGGACACGCGGAGGAGCAGGGTTGGCCGCATAGGGTTGGCTTGATTCTTTAGTGTTGTTATCTCATGTACATTATGTATTATTGTGTTATTGTACATGGCATT
>LPNX010185789.1:159586-197111 GCA_001517045.1 Pseudotsuga menziesii | reverse complement strand
GAAGTCATAAGTTTTCAAAAGTAAAATAAGACACTCAACTAAGTTCTTGTCATAATTATGATTTGTTCCTGTATGAACTTCTATCTCGCTGAACAGCAACTGAAACCGAACAAGCAATGTTATTTCAAACTAAAAGGACATGCCAACAAACTGAACTAATACATGATATAATATTCAAATAAAATCTCCTAAAACAAAAATGGGCATATGCAAAAAAGAAATACAATAACCTTCCATCTAAAGATGGCCTTCTATGTCAAGCACTTCATGGATCTGAGGGGCGGGCTAATTGTTCGGCTACATTACACACTCCACATTAGGTGCACACTATTTCCCTGATTCAAATCAAGGAGGGCTCTCACAGACTTAGGGTGGAGACAGATCACTAGATTGACCAACTCACAGGATCCACCAAGTATGCCATCTTCAATAAGTTAAGATTGAGAGCACTTCATCTTCCGCTACCCTATTTACTACGAGATTCAAGGGCAGTTCCATTGCCTTTTCAGTGAGTTTCTAGTCAAGGAGCTTCAGACTCTTGCTAGTTTCTTCAAGTTCCCCAACTATAGATGTTTTGCCTTATACTTGCAGGAGGCCCTTTGACTCCACTCTCTTATCCTTCAGCCACATCCACATGCTGGACCAACTTCCACTCAGCAGATCACTAGTCTTCTTTTTTCACGGTGCTCCCATCTACTACGGGCACCAAGAGGCAGACAGATAGCAATTATCTTTCCAACCCCAGATTTGTATGGACCTGAAGGACCACCTCCACTTCTGCAAGACCCTAGCAGCATTGCCAAGCCTGGTCCGATACCAGCAGTCAGTTGATATCATCCAAATCACAACGATGGGTCCCCTCCTCTAGGCAGCAGCACATTACACAGTCCAACTCTTCTTCTAGTTTTTCCTCCAAACAGACTTGTATGGTGAGATTCCTCCATTCATACTCAAACGTTAGGAGAGATGGTTCCAACGGACCATGATAGGCTTGTACCATTTGTATCGTGTCTAGATCCATTTTCTTGGCAGATCTCCCTCTCTGATCGACTCTCCATCTTAGGAGTTGGCCTTTCAGGATTTAAATTAGATTCATACTTGAATTTTTACATATTGTTTTTCATAAAAGTCATTTGAGTGCTCCCATGTTGTATGGACATCATTTTGTACCCAACAATCCCTTTGACCTACTTAAGCGGCCATTCATTGGACATTAATAAAATTATCTTATCTTAATTTTACTGTACATGATAGTCAACCCAAAATTTCTTATGTAAAGTGACCTTATCAAACTAACCAGACCACTAGCCGAATTTCTAATGATAGTTAGTGCACTGTCATGACAATCACATTGGTTTTATTCATCTTTGAAGATTTGAGTAGATACATGGGAGTGAAAAACGTGGCATGAATCAGAAAGTCCTAATAAACTGCAATTAGCCTCACTTCTCATTAAGATCGTTTTGATCAAAATACCCAAGAAAAGACATGCCTGTAGCTGTTAGAACTCAAAGTCGTCGATAAATTAATGATGATATGTACAAAAAAATAAAGACAATGACTTAATGAAGATATACATACCTACAATAAAGTAAGAGACAAGTACTAAGAACAAAAAACAAATAAATAAAGATAAGGAACAACAGGGAACATGATAAAGGGAAGAACTGAAACGACCCAACAGAGTTGTAGAGATAGGTCCCCTTAAAGTTCATTGAAAAATGTCTTGTAGCAATCATGTTTGATGAGAAAAACATAAGAAAGGAAAAAAACTTCAATGCGACAATAAGAACATGAAAGAAAATAATTCCCAAAATGACCACATATTTACTAAATAGTTGTTGGTCCCACCTATCTCATGTCACTTTCATATTTTGAAGAAATTGTAGGCATTCAAATTCTTGATCACAGTGGACACTTAACTCTGTATAAGTGATAGGAAGCAAAATATGTCTACAACAATAGTTTTTTGACAATTAGAGTGAGTTTACACTTCTACTGTGACCAGAAACTCCTCCAAATATTTGTGGAGGAAAGCATTCCAGAAGAATCACATAGGAAGAGCCAAACCAGGGGAATCTAAATAACAGTGGCATAGAACAACATACTTGACTTCTACCAAAGAATAGATTGATCAAACATCTTCAACTTAAGGCGAATCGTGCAGAATCTACTTAAGCTCAATTTCTGATGTAAGAAGCAGCTTGAAAAATAAAGTCAATAAAGGAAAATCAACTAATTTTATTACAACCATATTTTGTAGATCCAAGAATGATGAAGGCCTATTTGCATACATGGAAAAAGTCTAAATTTTTCACTCCTTGCCCATTATCAGATTACCCCTTTATAATAGACAAGTGTAAGCATGTTAGAATATTCGTCCCCCCTTCTTGGAGTGGATTGGGATTGTAGGTTGGAATTGTTCTAATCTGATAAGTATTGATTATATGCATTGTTCCAAATTCATTATCATGATTCATAACTGATGTGAAAAAGATAAACTCCGGAACTGAGAATGCTTCAATATTTTTTTGTCAATGCAGAACTGCTTCACAAGTGAGGCAACAAATACATAAGCACACATCAAAAAATAGCTAGAAGATACTTACTCCGCTAGGTCACCCAATTGACGTATAATGCCAACCAAACCTGCCATCGCCACTCCTTCCAGCAAGGCCCCAAAATCATCCTTGCCTGATGACATGTACAAATCCGGATTTGCAAGACTGTATTCATTTCTAATTTCATACCTCACCAGAGGTATGGCGCTTTCTGCTTAATACTATGAAATGTGGCTACTCTATCTGAAGCACCCGGTATCATCACTTCATCGATTGATCACCCCAATCAAAAGCAAGCAAGCCGCTCTCCATTGATTGTGAGCAGGCAAAGTGCACTGGATAGAAAATGAAATTTGCAATGTCAGCATGAAAATGTCAGTTGAGCTAAAAGATGCTAGTAGTTTGATCCATGTAGTATTTTCATAAAAGTCTGCACAACAGAATCAGTTGAACTGACAACCAATAAAAAGGACTAATCCACCATCCCCATTGCTGTACTAAGAAAAGCAAGATTAAACTTGACATGTCAACATAAAGAGTGTGTTAAGTCCTGTCAATATTGAGATGTCGATATTTCTGAATTATGTTGACAACAACCAGAGCCTGTTAAGCCCTGCCAAGCAGCTTAAGCTTTGTTTTTAACCAGAAGATAATGCCATGATAGTTATTTATTGGGACATTTTAATCGAATTATAGCCATTGCGGAATTCTGACCAAAGAGGTTTAGGATCCAGGATGCAGAGGTCCACTGTCAACCCACCTGCCTTTGGCTGCCTAGCTACTTAAGCTTAATATATCCCTATTGATGTCTTGCTATATAAAACTGGCCAGAATTGAAATTTGGCAACCGGGACCTTGGTTCACTGGTGAGATTGTTTAAGCCACATGCCGGCATTCCATTCTCAATGTGGTTTGCCACCCAAATGGCATGCCAAAAAAGGGATGAAACCAGAAGTACCGGGCGACGTTGGCGGAATAGACCCTCAAGCCTGGCCCCTAAACGAAAGGAAGTCTGTGTTGTTTTATAAATTGCATCCCCCAACCTCGGGGTATGTTCTCGAAGCAACTTCAAGAAGAAAAAATAGATAAATTGATGTTTTCCTCGTTCTTAGAGTTGTAGATCTAATATCACAGCCAATGCCACTAAAATTATAGTAGAAAATGTTTTCTTAAGCATTCGTCGGATCATAGCTCATCAAAAACCTGGTAATTTATAACTTGACTAATCATTAACCAAATTATCTAAGCTATTACGTCCATTTTAGGCCAAAATGTCTCCCAATACCGGAAGAAAATGCTTCTCCCGATTTGCTAGATATGTCGCGCTATTTAAGTAATGTTATGTTTAAACTTTAAACCCTTTGCATTCAACAGAGCATGGTCGCGGATTCAAATCCCCTCGAGGCATAAGCGGAAACACCCGAAAACACCAAAATAATTAAATCTATAAATATCTTACCAGCAAGCGTAATACATTTGTAGCGCGCAAAAGCCCATATCCGAAATTTTCAAAAAGTACTCTGAGACACCGCCTTTGCACCGATTTTGTTGGAGGGTTCGATTATATGCCCTCCATGTAGCTGGAATTCCGCCAAAATGACTCGAAGGCCCTGAGCTTCGGCTGGTCCGAGGTTCGAAGCAAAAGCCCAAATCCGAAATTTTCAAAAGTACTATGAGACACCGCCTTTGCACCGATTTTGTTGGAGGGTTCGATTATATGCCCTCGCTGTAGCTGAAATTCCGCTAAAATGACTCGAAGGCCCTGAGCTTTGGCTGGTCCAAGGTTCGAAGCCAGTTAAGATCTCGTCCTAAATCTTCGAAAACTTTCCATCCCAATCAGTGGACTCCTGTAGCTCAATCCTCGGGCGTTGGAGCTGATCCGAAGCTTGTTTTCTTGAATGAAAATGTGGGGTTGAAGTGAGGATTGTGAGAGAGCTCTACGAGGCCGAAGAGGTACGATTTAGTCCGCGACCTTGTGCACAGATTCAATGCTTTCGTGAAGAAACAACATGAAGCTTCCCAATAAATGGTAAATCAAACACGCAGCCGAACCTTAAAACCAACAGACAAACATCAAACATGCGACCGAACCTTAAAACCAACAGACAAACATCAAAACCAACACGCGGCCGAACCTTAAAACCAACAGACAAACATCAAACACGTGGTAGAATCCGATTCAAGCTATAGACGACGAAAATGAACAGTTGCATTTCGAACTTGTTCGGAGAAAAACACCTAACGACGTAATTAAACATTGTGTCTTTACGTTGAGAAAGAAATTTCTACCTACTTTGCATAATCGCATCATACTTTGCATATTCACATTATTGTAAGATGCATGCTCTCAAATGTTTTTGGTCTTGGATTTTACCTAAGCCTAATCCATTTTGATGTCGAACGTAATTCGAATTTATTTTTATCGAATAGTTCGAACTTCGTAACGACGGGAGCAGCATAAAAACGTTAACAGTTTGCATTTTTTGGGGTGCGTTTTCAGGTCAAGTTCCAGCTAAATTCGTGCGTTTTCAGGTCAAGTTTTAGCTAAAATTCTATGGGTATAATGGCGGTGTCTCTTAGCTCATATTTAGATCGATTCAGATGCTCGAAAAATCTAGCGAAGGTGCGGATCAATCAAAACTCTGCAATGAGGTCATGAGTCAGGGACCACTGAAATGAAATGAGCAGATAATTTTCCCGGCAATTTTCCATCCCGCGTGGAAAATTGTTCTACGCGGGAGTGGAAACTGCATGATAATTTTCTACGCGGGATGGGAAAATGATCCTCGGTGGCATCTACTCCTGTACTTTCAGTGGCCCTTAATTCCCTACAAGACCACCCAATGAAGATTTCAAGGTTCTATGGCAGGTCAGTAATAAGCAAGTGAAGATTTCAGACATTGGGTTTCAGTATTGAATTGTGAAGTCTTGAAAACAATATTTGATGAGAATGGCTTTGGTGACTCAATCGCTTGCGGGTGCTGTACCGGGCGAGGTGCTGAAAGTTGTTACATATGTGTTGAAGAAGAGCTCTGAGTGCAATGACGCTTGCAAACGCCTCCAAAATACTTTAAAAGACATGATACCTATACTGGATGGCTTAAAAACTGATGTGGAGTTGTCCCAACAAAACCAGAATCTGCTCAACGAATTCTATCAGGAACTTTACGGTGGGATTGAGCTATCTAAGAAGGGTTCCAAGATTCCCAAGTTCAGAATCTTCAAGAGATTTAAATATACAAGGAAGGTTGAAGATTTGGAGTCTCGTATAGTCAGTTTCACTCAAGGCCCAGGTTGGGCACTTAAGTTTTTAAAAATAGGAAATGTGGAGGTTAAAGTTGAGAAAATTGAGCACAGAATGGATGATGGATTTGGGACTATTGAGCATACAATGGAGGATCGATTTCAAATTATTAAGCACAAAATGGGGTCTGGATTTGATACTACGGAGAATAGATTTAAAACTATTGAGCACAAAATGGAGAATGGATTTGAGAGCATGGAAAACAGATTTGAGACTATTGAGCAGAAGCTTACCACAGGTCCGATGGATCTATTGGAAATCGATAAACTGGCATCCGATTTGAGCGTCCCAGAATTGAGCGTCCCGGAATTGCCAGGTTTGGAGATATCGATCCGTCAGCTGAAGCAACGCCTCTTGCGCGATGATGTTCCGCTGCTTGGAATTATAGGCATGGGTGGAAGTGGCAAGAGCACATTGGCAACAGCCCTTTGCAATGACGAGGAAGTCAAAGGTGAGTTTTATTGAATTAGATTTTAAAATCTCATAGACTCTCTCCCGGATAGTATAGCAATATGTTGTTATGTCTAGGCTCTTTATTGTAAAATTTCACCAGTCAAATGAAGTTATCTGTTGCAAATAGCTGAGTAACTGCATAGTTGGAATTCAAGCATCTTAGATTTAATTGTTTTGGTATCTAAGTGTAGAGTTTGCGCACATACTGGTAGAGTCTACCACAGATTAATTAGCTTTCACCTGACAGTCCCTTTTATAACAGCTTTGATAGATCTTTCAGGTGAGGAAGTATAATACCTTTTTTAAGGAGCACACTGCATACACTGAGCTAGAGAGCGAGAGTAAATGTTCTGCAGAAAAGGGTATAATGTTTGCTTTATTAAACAAAAGATAAGAAGCCCTATCTCATTGCAAACAGTTTTTCCGGGAAATTATCTGGCTGGCAGTACAAGCAGTTATGGCTTTGGCATCTCCCACTGAAAATTAAGTGTTTCATTGGCTTTGTGCTGGGAACAAAATAAGTACATGGGATAATTTAACTAGACGTGGTTGGATAGGGCCAAACCGCTGTTGTTTATGCAAAGATGCACTTGAAACGGTGAATCATTTATTTATTTTTTGCTCTTTTGGCCAGGCTGTCAGGACTGACCTAGCCACCAGACAGAGGATGGTTATCAATTGGATTGATCCCTCGTTGCTGGACAATTTAAATCTTTGGACTACGAAAATACATAGCATGCTGTTTTTACCCCTTTTTTTTTATATCTGGTGTATTTGGAATACCCGAAATCCATGTATTTTTGATGATCTTCAGCCAAGGGTGGAAACTGTTTGTTTTTGGTTCTGGATCTTGTTAATTCTTTTCCTGTTGTGGGAAAAAATTATGCTCCTCGGGACATTGGTCTTGCTCCTGATGTTTCTTACCCTTTTGGCTTCTTTGATGGAGCAGCAACTTCAGGTGTTGGTGGTTCTGGTTTCACATTACACATCAGCCCCTTCCATTACTTTCTGGTCAAACTGAGCTGTGGTGTCAGCACCAATACTCAGGTTGAACTGATGGCCCTTTGGTCTCTGTTGGCTCTTGCGGCTTCTTTGGGCTTACGCTCTCTCTCTGTATGGGGAGACTCTCAAGTTGTTATTAATTGGGCAAACTCAGAGGCCTGTTTAGATGCGGTGGATCTGGAACACTGGTGTGAGCGCATAGCTGAGGTAAAGTCCTCCTTCCTTGCCTTAAACTTTTTGCACATTTACTGGGAGCACAATTCGAGTGCTGATGCTTTATCCAAGGAAGCACTTACACTTGAGATGGGGAAACTCTCCTATCTTGAAATGATGGAGGGAGAGTTGATTGGGAATGATACCATCCTGTTCTTCTAATGGATGTGTACCTCACTTCTCTTAGTGGCCTACTCATCTTTATTTGTAAAGATTCGAGTTTATTCTTCTTTGTTTTGAATGAGTTTTTTACTGATGGCATCCATTATGCTTTAGCTCTCGGGGATCCTCTTTATCCCTCAAGTGTTTTTCTTGGATAAACCTTCAGGGTTCGATATGTGTTTCTTAGGTCTGTGTGGAATGTTTCTATTTGGTAATGTGTATGAGACTGCTGGTCTGCTATGGGTGTTGGTATTTTTCTTAGCCTTTTGATATTGGACTGCTGACCTCTCTTGATGGGATTCTTTGTATATGACAGAGGTAAATGATACTCCCTATCATAATTTTGTATTTGTTATTTTTGATTCAAATGAATATCAAAGAACTGTCCTTTTTCTTTTGAAAAAAAAATAAAGAAAGATAAGAAGCCCTAAGCTTAACCGACTCAAATTCCAAAAAACAATATACATAGTTTCTGAATTGACTTTTCATTGATTTTAGTAAACTCGCCCAAGATGTTTTTGGCAAATCACCCAAGATGAGGGAAGAAATAGGATTGGCGATGTTTTTGGCAAATCACCCAAGACAAGGGAAGAAATAGGATCCAATCCTGAACCTTTCAGTCCTGGGATATCTGTATGAAGTGAATAGTGTCCTACTTATTTAGGATAGTTTCTGGTTTAGCATGTTCTTCTTGCACTAAGGAATCTTTCTCTAAAGTTTCCCCTGCCCTATATGTGATACGTGGCACCTTTGTTGTTCTGCTACTTACATTGTCTCAATTGAAGGCCCCAGATAGCTCTACAAAATTCTGTCGACTGATAACTTTATATCTTTTCATTCTTGGTTCACAGGTTATTTTAATGGCTCAATAGTGTTTGCAACAGTTTCTCAGCGCCCAAATATCATTAAACTTCTGAACAGAATGTGGAAGAAGATTGCTGGCGGGCACAGTCGTGATTGTCCTGATTTTGATAACATCGAAGATGCTCGTACACAGCTGCAGCAAAGGATTCGTCTCAAGCAACCTCGGAAAACGTTGGTGGTGCTGGATGATGTCTGGAAAAGACATGATCTTGAAAAGCTGTCATTTGAAGGAAAGGGGTACAAGACCCTCATTACGACTAGAAACAACAAAGTTATTGATAAACGATATCAATATGGCTTACCATGTTTGAGAGAACCAGATGCTGTATCTCTTTTCTGCTTGTCGGCATTTGATCAAAAATCCATTCCAAAAACAGAAGATGCCAAACTAGTCACCAAAGTACTTATTCCTCGTACTTAAAATGCAATACAACATGATTCTTGATCGTAGGATAGTTGAATGGCAATGGACCATGTTTGGAATTGACGATTAGCCTCTGTTGACATTTGGATGTCAGGGTTGCTAACTAATTTGTAACGCTTCCATTTCAGGTAATAGCAGAATGCAAAGGATTACCGCTTGCTCTTAAGGTGATTGGAAAGTGTCTAAATGGTCAGCCCCCTGAAGTATGGATGACTTACCTGGATAAACTTTCTCGAGGGCAAAAAATATCTGAAGATCACGAAACCGGGCTTCTGAAACGCTTGGAAACAAGCATAGTTAACTTGGACAAAGAAGTCCTTGAATGTTTTTTGGACATGGGATTATTTCCACAGGCCAGGAAAATTTCCACTGATCCATTGTTGGACTTGGGGTTTTATGTTCATGAGTTGCCATGGGAAGCTACTTACGCAATCCTAGTAGAACTTGCAACTAGAAATCTCGTGAATCTGGTGAACAGTCAAAAGTAAGTCACTTACATATTTGTTGTCTTATTGCTTATCCTTGATAAACTTCTATTGGGCATTTAGACTGGTTTGTGACAGAGGAGGCTTATTCAAAGCTTCTGTGCATATTGCACTGTTTGATTTTTTGTTTTCTCAAAGTTGTTTGATTTTTTTTTGTCATCTGTTTGATTTTTGGGTAAATTTGGAGAGAAAATTAATGGATGATTCTACACATTGGAGAGATGGCATTCTTGATAAACTCATTCATGTAGAATAATGTGTTTAACATTGAGTTTCTTACTAGACACCTGCTAAACAGGACTTAGCCAAATGCCTGACAACATTATGGATAACCCTTGCATGCACCCTGCAAGTTATACAATACAAGGTTTAGAAGAGACAAGAGTGGATCTTTTGTTAATGCCCGATTAAATCATTTTTTCAGCTAACATATCGATTTTGATTTACCTTTCAGACGTACTGTGAACTCTTCTGGCAGCAGCTATGAGCTTTCCTTTATTCAGCATGATGTGCTGCGACACCTGGCTATCTATTCTAGTTCGAAGCAGGACTCTTCAATTAATAGACGCACAAGGCTTCTTATGCCCCAACAAGCCGATTCGATTCCTAAAAAATGGGAAAATGCTGCAAAGTCTCCATTCGATGCTGAGATAGTTTCCTTCCACACAGGTTGGTGCATAATTTTTTCTCTACCCTTCTAGTAGTTTGTCTGTTCATTAAAAGTATTGATCTGTGTCTCACCCTATCAAAAAGCATACAGAATCTTACATCCTACCTGCACATAGTTTGTTTCCGATTGTAACAATTGCTGCATTCTTGTATGTCAAGGTTCAATGGAGAAGGGTTGGTGTCATATGAACTTTCCAAAAGCCAAGGCTCTCATCTTAAATTTTTCTGCAAGTGAATACTTTCTTCCACCATTTATGGAATCAATGCCTGAATTAAAGGTTCTCATAATTGTCAATCACAATTCTAAGCGTGCTACACTCAAAGGTGTATCTGTCCTCTCTTCATTAACTCAGCTGAAAGTTGTTCGATTAGAGAGAGTAATCGTTACTCCCCTCCAAAAATATTGTCAATCTTGGCAAGAATTAGAGAAATTATCATTTGTTCTATGTGAGGGTATTGAGAATATGGGGTTGTCTTGGAATTTTCCCCGCCTTCTCGAGCTCATTATTGATCATTGTAGCAATTTAAAGGAATTGCCTGCCAGTGTTTGTAATATGGCTTCCCTTCAACGATTGTCTGTCACAAACTGCCATGATCTTGTCGAGTTACCAGATGGTATAAGAAATCTCAGCTCTTTACTAATGCTCAGATTGCATGCTTGTCTAAGTTTGGAAAAACTACGAAATTCAATTTGTGAACTTGGACAACTAGAATTCCTGGATATTTCACTCTGTAGCCGTATAAGACAACTCCCATGTGAATTGGGCGGACTACCCAGATTGAAAGAAATTGATATGGAGTGTTCTGGTGTGAAACAGCTCCCTGAATCTGCTAGCGCGCTAAGCTCTCTTGTGCGTGTCATCTGTGATAAGAAGATTGAGCATCAATGGTCAGAAATTGAGGCTTCTACCAATCCTCGCCTCAGTGTGGAACTTGCACAAGAAGATTTCAATCTGAATTGGCTTGATGACTGATTCAGCGATATCAAATAGGCTTGACGACTGAGTAGTACTAAATTTTATTTTTTATTCGGTGCCTCTAGAGTCAAATCCTTCGATGAGATATAGAATTATAATGTTTTATTCGCATGCTTTGTGAATGTTACAGGTGTACTTATGTGTTTTGCTCATGTTTTGTTCGCATGCTTTGTGATATGGCGGGATAACATTCAAATGATTCTAGCTATGCTGCTAGATATTTTTGCTTATTGGTACCAAATATAACCCAAGCATCTGTGTTGGAGAGGGATTGGCTACTTCTGAGAGAAATGCTTAGATAATGTGTAAAGGAAGGAGCTCATTGATTCAAAGAGATGTCTATGGTTTTATTTAAATTGGTGTTCATTGTGGAGATGAATTAATTTGGAATTTGATAATGTGTCTTCCAATCAAATTCAAGGTAGATTCATGGAAAAACTTTGTTTTAGTTTGTATATCTTTATTTCTCTGTCATACTGAGAAAAAGGTTTAAAAAAAGATTTGATTTGTAACTTTTGTTTTTACAAGAGGTACGTCAAAGATGTAATTGGTGTTTGGTCTGGGAAATAAGAACTTTAAGAATTTCTTTTATCAATATACAGGTTTTTATCTTAAACACACTATGAATGCTCATGTATTTGATGATTTTGTGGATGTATTGGACATTTCTTTTTTCAAAGACAAGGTTTACATGAATTATTTCTACCATGTTTATTTTAGAAGCTATTAGAGTGCTTATCAATACATTATGTTCACTTCTTGGCCCCTTTATCATCAAATGAAATTATTAATCATCAGTGAACTTCATGGATTCTTAGTGTGAGAAAAGAGTTCAATAGCTTGTTTCAATGAGGGGATTTAACCTTCAATAGGAATATCACTTTCACCTCATTTTTGTAGGCCCAAAGAGCCAGAAATAGCTACAAGTTACTAATAAAATTGAAAAGAAAGTTTGGAGTTAAAAACATAACGAGCTACCCCTAGCTTGAGGGGACACTCGAATATAAAATATAACGGATTCCTACTTTCTTCTTAAAACTCTTATGAGTTGCCTTCTTACCTTGGGTTATCTTTGATCTTGGTACCATTAAAATTGATGAGTTGGTTTATTTTATTTCTATCCCTTGCCCCCTTACCCCCATATACCCTCCAAATGTTCCCCTTTGCATGTGCAAATAACCATTAGGCATCCATTCCTAATGATGGATTTTCCCTCCTCTTGCACCATTTATCTCCCCTTGTCATTCATTGGCCAATGTCGTCCCTCCTCCTAGGGGTGAACCTTTCTCTATCCACTCAACCACTGCTAAGGCAACATTTCCCCTTGAAACACATAAATTGTTTTTATATATTTAATATGTTAAAAAGGAAAAATATATTGATGTAATATAGTGTTGACAGCCATTGTGAGTTTAATTTTTGAAAGTGGAGGAAGCTGCCAAGATAATACCATATCTGGGTGATCCATAGGCTTATTTGATCCTAGAAAGAACATAAACGACTGGTACAAAGAGGGATTTGTCCTATAATAGTATGCTTTGGTAACTCAAACACCATTTCCAATCGTAGTCCTAGGAGGGACTAAGGGCCTTAATTGATTGTGAGACTGAGGCTAGAAAAAAGTGAAAGTAAATGTAACTTGAATCAATGTTTTCCATACAAAAGGAGAGCCATTTGATCTACATCCCATTAGACATGTAAACGTTGTCTCTTTTTTTCCCTACCAATAAAATTATAGTTTTCCACTTCACTTTTACTAAACTACATCTCAAACCCAACATTTTCCCAAGACATTTTGAAGGCCATATCTCCCTCAAACTAAGCATGATTTGTGCTAATTGAAAGGCAATGTATTGTTGAAGAGCAATAGTTCATTCATGGCTCATGTGAATCCATATCTAATGTTTTGGTTCCATACTAGTTAGGTTTGATGTACCAAGTTTGGGTAAGTAGTTTAGTTGATTTTCAAATTAATAGCTTTTCAGCTAACATACTATTGACATCTATGCATGTGCATGCATGACAATGATTAAGACTAGAGTGCTCAACAAAATCTCATCAACACAATTAGTTTCAATTCAACTTTATTTGACTCATTTTGATATCTTAGTTGTTTGGCCTTTAGAGAGGCCATAGTTTAATTTTGAATTAGAAAATCCTTCCATATCATAAAAATACATGTTCAACATTAGGAGGTTAGATTTCATCAAAAGTAAATATAGTTTGTAAAATGTTCAACATTAGTTCACCTTTCATTAGTCACTTGGTGAACTCCACGTAGGTTGGATATTGTATAAGATGTAAAGAGAGATTTTGAATTATTTTAAGAAAATACAATATCTATATCCTTTAGTTCTTGGGATAATATTTGGAACCAGCCCTCCTTTCTCAATTCTGAGTTTGTGTACCTAGTATATGAAATGCAGTTAGCACATCTCCCGGGGGTCAAATTTCATAGTTCATACTTCAACATTCAAATTTTAATATGAAACAAAACTAGACTAAAATATGGGTTATGGGCGTGTGAGGATGTACATATAGTTTATATCTTTCTAATGGTATATCATATGTGTGTGAGGATGTACATATAGTTTATATCTTTCTAATGGTATATCATATGTGTAGCCGTAACCCCACTTGATTATGAAGAATGACCTTTTACAAATTTAGACTCATTTCAAAACAATGGTTTGGATAAATAGTTTTAGGGGTTTAATAGTGCTGTTATTTCACTCCGAAACAACCAGTCAGATATCCTATTATGTATCTTACCTCCACATGTTTCCAAACATATCATTTACCTCTTTCCATTAAGTTTGTGAAGTCCTCTGTCAAATCTGAGCAAAATATTTTGTTCAAACGGCTTAACTATATGGTTATGGTCTTCTTCAATACTAGTGAATACTAACAACAACTGCTTGGGTTGTAAGTTTGACACACTGGCGCTGCTTTAAGCTTCTAGTGGTGACTAAGGAGTGCCTTCCCACAATCACTTCACAAGGATATTGTTGTAGCCTATTATTATGTCAATCTGATTACTGTATGGGGAAGTTTAGGATGGGCGTTTTGTCAAGCACTTTACTTTATTATGTCAATCTGATCACTGTAGGTCGGAGTTTGGGATGGGCATTTTGTCAGATACTTTACTTACTTTCTAAGTTTGTTGATTTGTCACGCATGGTTTAATTTAATGAGATTTACACATATAGAAAGAAAAAGAACACAAAACTAAGATAATGATGACAAATAACCAGCGTATCAAAGGAAGAATTATTTGCATTGATGTCACCAGATTTTCCCAATAAACACAGAAGAATTATTGGCTTATATTAAATATCAAACCTGACTTTTAGTAGATATATAAAATAGCATTCAATAGTGGAATGGTATGGATTGAGATCTGAATATGAAGGAAACCTTGTTGGTTTTGGCAGTCCTGTGGATGGTGAATAGTATCGACAGCTTGTTGATAAGAAAATGTCCTCGCGTAGATTGTTTCAGCAGACAACTTACACTTCAATATTGAGCAGCCCTTCCAAGAGCACAAACTACCTCAAGTGAATACACTCCTCAAGAGATAAATCCCCCTTCTCACGATCACGATGATCTATGGTTACCAACGCCCCTCTACCAAATTGATATTTGATTTAGATTTAATTAACTTGATACTAAACTTTAGTTTTTTTCTTGCAAATATTAAGTGTTTCATTAATTTAAATTCACTTTTAAGGTTTCACTTTCCAAATGCTATATAAAGTGTTATCTATAATTTTGTATTCTAGTAATTGTTGCTTTATAAAATGCTTAATTAAGAATAATTACAATTATGAGAATTAATAGTAGAAAAAATATAAAGACTAAATAATGATGCACTTGTAATATGTTTTGGGTCTCATTGTTTAGTCATTTTCACTAATTTTAGGGTATAGTCTAGATATGAACCAATGTATCATTTTCGGTTCTTGAACCACATATATGAGTAGCCCAAATGGTTGGATTCCCCCAACCAAAGCTGGCCCTTCGTCATGAGGTTGTCGGTTCAATTTTGCTTGGTTCCATCAGGTTCAAGCTTGCGCAAGCCTAGCTTATTTGATTTCAGGGGTCTTTGATGACTCATCATAAGACTTTAGTGAAGCATCCTTCAATGATTTGGATTCAACTTTTCAATTTGTTATTCGTTTTTGCATGTAAAATCGAATTCTTGTCGAGAAGGTTTATTTGATGTCTCAAAGCTGAAATATAATGCAAAATGACTAAAAAGTTATGTAATTTGATGTTAATGAGGCACACATATAAATCCCCATCTAAAAAATCAATGCTAATATGATGTAAAAAACACATTTTGACACAAACATGATGAAAAAAAAGTGACTATAAGTGTTTTTTTCAATACTATGCGATGCAACATGATGTTATGCAACACATGAAATCTTTATGTATCTTTATGCAACACTTTGTGTATTGTGTAAAAAATACCACACAACATTGACACAAAACATAATGCCCCTATAGTAGCATGTTTAGAGTTTTCTAAATTTGATTTCTTTTTATTGAAAATTAATTAATTAATTAATTAATTAAAAAAATCAAGAGTCTGTGCTAATGATGGCGCTATATTCTTGTATTGTAGTAGCTATTCACTTGTTTTTATGCATAGGTTATGCCATTTTCAATTCAAATTTGCACTTTTAATGGCATTTTTTATATGGGAATGTAGATGTAGTAGAGTTCTAGCCTTTTGGTAAGTGATATGCATTCAAATGCAAGTATTTCCTTACCATTTTCCATTATGTTTTCATTCTTTTACCATTTTTTGTTTATGTTTCCACAAAATTTAATTTGCAAGTTATATGCATTCGAATGCAAGTATTCCCTTACCATTTTCCATTGTGTTTTCATTCTTTTACCTTTTTTTGTTTATGTTTCCACAAAATTTAATTTGCAAGTTACTCTAGTTTTAATTTAGCTATGCACTTTTAATATACATTTTTATGGGAATATAGCTCAAATAGAGCTTTTGCCATTTAGCAAAGGATCGAAGGTCGAATCTCATCATTCCCTTACCATTTATAGTTTATGTTTTTCATTTTTTACCAGTTTCCATTTTTATTTTGTAATAAAAGTACTAGGCGATGCTAAACCTTGAGAAAAATGCACTACAATTTGGTGCTAACTCAGTACTAATAACCTATTTTGTTGTACTGAATTTCAAATACTCGTTACAAAATGTGACAAAAAAAATCTTATGCATATCAATGATGATAACAAAAGAAATTCCAAATCATATAACATTTATACTACATAATATAATGCACACTAACATATATCTCATTGTACACCACAAAAAGACGTTTATTGCTCATAAATAATCTTACTATAATTATACTTAGGCCTAACAAACTCAAATAAATTTATTTCAAAATATACATACTAAAACTCAAATAAATTTATTTAGCAAAATGAATTAAAAATTTTGTTTACCCAATACTACTTCTTAATTATTACATTTAATAAACAAAAAAGAAAAACCTTTCACATCTCAAATTGCAACTTAACATACGATTTTCTTTATATTGCAACTTAACATGTGATTTCCTTTATACCTTATTATATCTGCCAACGACGGATTACATAGTAATCGATCAAAGGTTAATTTCCATTGATTTTTTAAGAGTTAACAAAATTATATCCATGTTTCTAAGGTTAAACTTTTTAACTTAAAAAATAATATTTTTTAATTATTCTCTAAAACTATTTATCTGCTACAGAATTCGCTAAATGTGTGCATGACCAAGATATCACCAATTTTCATGCTATTGTTGTCGACATTTGTTTGAGAAAATAAAGTTTTAAAAAAAATTACCGTTGGTTGACATGACAAGGGTATTAGATATGGGTCGGATTTCCATGATGGTGGGCCACCCCCACTGCTCTGCGTGAGCATCGTCCACCATGGAGTGGGATATGGGCTAACCAAAACGCTCTGTTTTCTTTGGCAAACAATATTCAACATGTAGTAAAGTAATAAATGTTGCGGCCGCAGCACTGTGGGTCGTTGGCAAGGGTTAATTTTGACGGGCGCCCTTGCCCATCAACGAAAAAAAAGTTGACGGTTTGTTTTTAAAACTGCCATGCATATAATTTTCAATAAAAAAAATTACCCTTTAATTGAAATTTAGTCATAGACAACTATACTAAGTATGAAATGTGTTTCTATTCAAGGTTGTCTTAGTACACACCAGTGATGAGCAATACATAAATATAGGCTAAAATACATGTGAAATCATAGCTTCTACGCTTTAATAAATCGCATAGCATTAATCACTGTAATGAGGACTTCTCCAAAGGTCACCCATCACAAGATTCAAGCTCTCGTAACTTTAACTATGGATTTTTCTCTATAGTCAATCCCACTATACTGTTAACCATATGGAAATAAAAAATTTACACATAATTTCCCATATTTGAAGATACAAACATGGTTCCCCTCAAAATGCAGAAAAATAATAGTTTAATTGACTCTACTTTTGTTAACGGTCAAAAACTAAGAACTCGGAATTGGGGTGCAAGGTTTACTAGATCTTTCCATACAAAATCACTCTATTACTAGCACAACCATAAGTAAAGGGGCCGACGAACTCTCATAAGTGCAACCAGCCACTTAATTTTGTGAAGATGCTTGAGTACGATTTAATATAAAAAACTAGTATTGTTGCCCCAACCAGTATTGTTACCCCTTTATTTAACCATCGCTCGAAGTGAAGCTTATTTAAATCATTCTTTGTTGTACACTTGTCACACTAGGTTAATCTGTTGATCCGCTCAAAAAACCCAAAATATGACATAATATCTAAACACCTATTAGCTTGATAATGCTGCTAAAAACTCTCAACCAAATCAGATAAAATATATATTTAGCAATCAAAATAAAAAAAACTTAAACATAGAATATAATAGAGTTTACAACACTTTCCTCTAGCCAAATCCAAATCTAACCATCGATACTATTAAAGTCACCATTTAATTCATGATGCATGGTTGGGCTTGCAATTGATGACAGGCTTGGTCAAATGAGTTCACGTAACAAACTACCCTTACTCACCCCGGTAGAAAATAGTGAGTCTTTTGTCGGGTCCGATATTGATTCTCTGCCTTCTAGAAAGGTCGACTACTCACCCCGGTAGAAAATAGTGAGTCTTTTGTTGGGTCCGATATTGATTCTCTGCCTTCTAGAAAGGTCGACTAGTCAAAAAAAGCAATTGCTCGTCATTGTAAGGAAATCTGGAAACTAGAATTTAATCCCAGGCTAGCTCCAATGAAGTTGAACAGACGATATGAAGATCCCAAAAAATATTTCTTTCCCTTCTTTTGTAATTACAATCCTATATTCGCAGTCGCTGAGATTCAATGGGAAGCATTCAAAATTATTTAATAGGGAAAGAAGGAAAGCAATGATTAGGCTTAGGTTCGAATGTATATGGACTAACCCTTCTTTTGAATACTTTAAGTAATATAAAAAACCTTATGCATATTGTTGATCCGTCCTCTGAATACTTTAAGGTAATATAAAAAAAAAACTTATGTACATATTGTTTTGTCTTTTGAATACTTTAAGGGAATAAAAAAAAAAAACTGATGCATATTATTCTATAAGCATAGAGCATAGTTGGACCTTCTTTATGTTTTTTCTTTTACTGTGTGTTGACGGATTAAATACCTTCTTTATGTTTTCTCTTTTACTGTGTATTGGCAGATTCAATAATGGGTATACTACTGCATCTCTTCCACAAAGAATAACCTAACCAACTTATTTTAAACCTCCAAGCTCATCAAAAGTCACCTAAATATACTTTTGCATCTCTTCCACAAAGAATAACCTAACCAACTTATTTTAAACCTCCAAGCTCATAAAAAGTCACCTAAATATACCTTAACGCCAAATTTATTAAGTACTAATTGGAAAATTTCTTATACAAAACCCAATCTAAACATTTGATATCAAAGTTCATATTACACTCAATTACACATCAAATTTATGAAGTATCTATTGGAAAATTTCCCATACAAATCCCAATCTAAACATTGCATACCAGCTCAAAAACAATAAATTTGCATCTATTTGGAACCAATACGATCTGCACCAATCCAAGTACATATTAGCTGCCAATTCATATCCACGTTTGTACATGGGCAGGAAATTAGCCTAAATCGGACCTGTCAATGTCAAGTGCCAGGTTTAAAAGTCAAATGATGAGATTTTAAGGGTAGTCCAAACAAATTGATATTTTATAACAAGGCTTATCAGGAAATTCTTAAAAGATTCTACATTATCAAATTTGGAAGAGATGATGATAACAAAAGGTGGTGAATTTATAGGGTTTGAATGTTTTTCAGTAAGCTTTTATGGGTTTGCTAGAAAGCCTGTAGTTGGTAGATGTAGAGAATTGGAGGCATTGATCAATTCTTTACACGAGAGGAACGAATGTATTATAAAATTTTTGAATGAGAGTTATGTTCTATCATTCTCATTCTCTTGAAGGCCTAAAGATAGACTCTAACGTCTTATGAGCCCTTCCTTAATAGTTTCTAAGAGAACGCATTCATTTCAGAGTTTTCCTAAGTTTATTTGGGACAAAGGAAAAGCCCAGCTTGATGCAGATAAAATATATATACAATTGTGCTAGCAGTTTCGAGTGACCACTGTAAGTGGCACATTTCCAATGATCATGACCACATTCATTTCAGAGTTGTCCTAAGATTATTTGGGACAAAGGAAAAGCCCAGTTTGACGCAGATAAAATATATATACAATTGTGCCAGCAGTTTCGAGTAGCCACTGCAAGCGGCACATTTCCAATGATCATGACTGTGAGCAATTTCCAATGGGTTTCTATGGACAAAAAAATGGATTCACCTCGAGCAATTTGAGGTTTAGATTATGGAAATTGAAGATTCCCCTTCTTTTTCGGCGTAAAATAGATGAATTTCAGAATGTACTAACCTTGCAATGGCTGGCAACCAGGCTCCAGTTAATGAACAGTGGCTTGTCGGCGCATATGCATGGATTGTTTGCTCTGTTGATCCTCAGCATTCTCACAAGTCATGACCAGCCTCTCAGGGTTCTCTTGAGCCCGTGTTCTACTTCCTAAAACCCAAGTTCCACTTTCAAATTCCCACTCTTTTTTCATATTTAATGTCAAAGGGCTCAAGCAAGTCATTCCAAGTAATAATCGCCGCCCTTTATCTTCCACACCCTAGCAATAGGCAACCCGGGCCATCTAACTAATAAAGCATTTACTGCACTCGCTTTTACAGTTCAGGAATTTTGCTTTAAAGCTCGAAAATGTTGGCTTTTAAAGCATTAATTGAAACCCAACAACTCCAATATCTGTAGCCAGCTATCTACGTTGCAACCACAGGCCATGGCGCATTGGGAGAACAATAACTCAGACTCTATAAATTCAAAATCTTATATATAAATTTATAATATATAAAATTTACATACGGTCAATTTTTATCATGCCCGTCAAATTGACGAGTCCCCAAATTAATTAAACTTCAAAACGCACTTGTAGATTCTACATCGAACAATATTTTACGGGGAAAAAACCCAAAAACGGCTATACGGGCGTCAATTTTAACCCCTGGGACTTGCAACATATTCCTGTTTCGAATAAACTAAATTACCAAATTAAAGTGAATAAAGGATGGAGCATATTCTTTTTTCGACAAGACCAATTACCAATTAAAGTAAATAAAGGTTGCGACATATTCTTGTTTGGAGACCAATTACCAATTAAAGTAAATAAAGGTTGCAACATATTCCTGTTCCGAATAAACTAAATTACCAAATTAAAGTGAATAAAGGATGCATCATATTCTTTTTTCGACAAGACCAATTAACAATTAAAGTGAATAAAGGTTGCAACATATTCCTGTTTCGAATAAACTAAAAGGATAAAGAGAGGTGGTTCATGAATGGAAAGTTTAGTATGAGAATAGAGATTACATTTAATCATAATTCATAAATTCATAGTGGTTCAATAAGAGCATAATTCTGGGACTGCTCTTCTTCTTCTATAGTACTACTACTATTTGGCAAGTGATAGAAACTCTCTATCTTTGGGTGCATATTTTCGATCATTTTAACTATGGACTTAAAACTCTTACCAGGTTCGTTCAATTTCTGGGATAGCCTAGCCGCGGCCTTGCCTTTGCACATCTCTGCCCTTGAAATCTTACGTCCCGCGCAAGAAGAGTAGTCTTTATCCAGTGTGGAATGGTGGTAAGGCCCAATGGACACAAACTGCGGAATATAATCCTCTGGTTTCGTCTTCCGCAGAGGCGTCGCCACACGCAGGAGCACATCCTCCTTTGGTCGATTACTCTCATCCTTCCTTGGCCTCCTAGCATAAAGGGCATTGGTAACGGCCATACATCCCATGTTTTAGTAAATTTTCCCCTTTTAAGATTCTATTATGCATTACTAGCCAACTAAATGTCATGATTTTAGGCCAGAGCTTCCTACCCTAGAGGTTGCTCCAAGATTTATCATCAGAGTTCAGATTATTACTGATTAGCAGGTTGTAGGCCTCTTTAAGGGAAAAAACCCCTTTCAGGCTATATCCCCAATGAAGTTTATCATGACCCTCCTGTCGTTTGATGCTTCTCAAGAGAAGTTCCTCCTCGATCCTAATAACATCCACCTATGGACCCAACCTATCAAAAAATGGGCGAGAGACCCAAGAGCAATAAGAGGAACCAGGGTCCTGATCCCCCCATAAGTCTGTGACTTTTAAAATTCCTCTGATTCTACATTCAGCCTGAATCGTAGGGAAAAGATCCAATCTTTCCAAAGGGGAAGTTGTTTCCAAGCGTCCTCCCAGATCCACGTCGTTTGACCATCTCGGATCTCCTAGAAACAATGTTGTTGAACCAAGCTCCGCCTAGCCCAGGCCGTTTTCCAAATATGAGAAACTGGTTTCTCTTCCAAAAACTGGATTAGTTCCCGAATATCCCAATTGGGTGCATATTTATCAAGCCACAGATTATCCCATGGCTCTTAGGAATGGGTTATCCATATCCACCATAGTTTAGCTCCTGCAATTAAGCTGGAAATTTCTGGATCATGCAGCCCCAACCCTCCCTGCAATTTAGGTTTACAAACAGTTTCCCATTTTACCAGGGCTCATTTGTGGGAGTTATGGGAGCCACTCCAAAGGAATTTCATTTGAATATTATGCAGTTCCTGAAGAACAGACTTAGGAGTCATCATTGTAGAAAACATGAACATTGGCATAGATTGGAGAACTGATTTGACTAAAACCAAACATCTCGACAGATTTAAGGGTCTTAGAGTCCAATTACCCAATAAATTCTTAATTTTATCCAGTAATTTAGACCAAGAGTCTTTTTTTGAAGTAGAATTAATTAGAGGAGTTCCCAAAATTTTGGAAGGAAGAGAACCCTCTGAAAAACTTAAAATATGGGTAATATTACGCCGAGTAATTCTAGAAGTTTTAAAGAAAAATACCTGCGACTTTTGGGGATTGACTTCTAATCCCGAGGCTTGGCCAAATTGATGTAGACAAGTTTTAAAACTCGTTGCTTCCTGTACCAACGGGTATCCCAACAACATTGTATTGTCGACAAGTTGATGATGAGAGTGACTAGCCCCTTCATTAGAGCCTCCGAGACCTCTAATTGAATTGTCTTCCTGAAGAGCCACAGTAGATCTTCCTAAACCTTTTGCCATGAGAATAAACAGAAAGGGAGACAGAGGATTTCCTTGACGAATTCCACGAGAAGGTTTTATGATCCCTGATGGAATCCCATTTATTAGAATGGAGAAGAAAGTCGAGGAAACAAGCTACATAATCCAGTTGACCCAATTCTAGCTAAACCCAAATGCTTCCAACATTTTCCTTATGAATTGCCATTTAAGTTTATCATAGGCTTTAATAATATCTTGTTTAACCAGCATACCCGGAAATTTCTTGCTCTTGATGGAATGTAAAATTTCATGAACCAGAATAATCCCATCCGATATCTGCCTTCCTTCCACAAAATCGGGCTGTTACGGTGAAATCAAAGAAGGTAAAATAGGTTTCAATCGATTAGGAATGACCTTAGTAATGATCTTGTAAACAACATTAGAGAGACTGATCGGTCGGAATTTGTCCGGAGAGTCAGCACCCTCACATTTAGGAATCAAGGTATGAAAAGTAGCACTCAGAGTAGGAAGGATGCAGCCAAAAATCCTAGATTGCTCCACTATTTGCCAAACATCCATATTTACCATCTCCCAGAAATGATGGAAGAAATTAATAGTAAAACCATTAGGACCAAGGCATGTTCCTTCCTACATCTGAAAAACATCATCCTGGACCTCTTGATCAGTAATAGTTTTCATTAACAGCTGGTTTTGTTCCTTCGAGACGAGGGAAGGAATCATGCGGGTAATTACTTCAATTTCTTCCAAACAATTTCGTCTGGGGTCCGTTAGATATCAGAAAAGTGAGCATTTAGGATGTCCTCAATTTCTTCTCGAGCTTCCCTTTTCACTCCTGCAACATTTTTGATCGAATATATTTTGTTGTGAAATCTATTATGGATTATAGAGTTGTGAAAGAATTTGGTATTCTTTTCTCCTTCCAGCAGCCATTTAATCCAAGACTTTTGCCACCACATGAGTTCCTCCTGTTTCTCCCGTTCCTCAAGCTATGCTTCCACCAGCTTTTCTTCATCAATTAAGGCCTAAGAGAGGCCCTCACTAATACCTTTAGTTTGAATCTCATGAAGATGGATTTCCAGGAGTCTTTTTTCACAAAAAATGTTCTCGAACTCTTCCTTGTTCCATTTCTTGATGTTAGAATTCAAAGCCTTCAGATTTTGCTGGAAGGACAACATATTGAGAGTATGGTCCAAGCGTATTTCATCCCACCATGATTTTATCTTGCCCTCAAAATATGGATTAGCCAACCAAAATTGCTCAAAGTGAAAAGGTTTCTTAAATTGAGATCCTAATACACTCCACATGAGTTCAATCGGCCAGCAGTCGGTTCCCCTCCCCGAGAGAGTAGCACAATGAATTTCACTGCCTAGGTCAATGATAGATTCCAAGACTAAGAACCGATCAATTCTGGAGGCAATATGGCGATCCCTTGTTCTTTTGTTGTTCTAGGTAAACCATTCCTCCCCTGGAGTAATATATAAAAGGCCCAAATCACCAATGGTCTCCTTAAAAAGATTGCATTCCTCCTCTAAACAGCGACACCCACCTTTTTTTTCCTGTAAGGAGGTGATGAGATTAAAATCTCCTCCAAGAACCCAGTGCACAGAAGGATTCAAATCCCTCAGTTTTATCAAATATTTAAGGAAACTACGCTTATCCCCAGCTTTTTGAGGTCCATAGACATTCGTAATTAACCCATAGATGGGAATGCCAACCACCTTGAAGTAACTGAAAGAGAGTTATGAGTTCCTTGAAAATCAGTAAGAGAGACCTAAGAAGGATCCCATAGAATACATAAACCTCTAGAAAAACCTCTTGAATCAATACCCATACTTTCACATCTCGACCATATTTTACCCATATGATCCTGAATGTAATTAGCCAAACATTTGGTTTCTTGTAATAAGATGATTGCTAGATTAGTCATCTTAATCTTTTGACACAAAATTTTCATTTTTCTCAGGTTGTTAATGCCTCGAGTATTCCAGGATAGGAGTTTTATTAAGGTGATTTTATACAGACCAAGAGTAGCTTTGATAGTCGGGTATTGGTCGATTCAACCAACCTCCTCCCAACATTTGCCACCCTCTGTTTATTAGATTTACGGCCTAGTTTCTCGGCCACACTCGTCTGGTATTCTTTTAGTTTCTTTAAAATATTCTAAGCTAATACCTAGAGAGTTTGAGGTTTTAGCTTTCAGAATGGCTTCTTTAAGAAGACTAACCTGTTCTTGGGGAACATAGCCTTTATCTTTCTTAGAGAAAGATTTTTCAATCCCTTCAAGATCCATCTCACCGATATCCATATCTTCAATTTCGTCTAGCGCTTCCTCTTGTTGAAGAATATCCATGTCCTCAACATCCTTTCCTGAATTATCCTAAATGATCCCTGCAGCAAGGTCATTCATTTGTTATTGCGCTGAGGACCGCTGCACAGTCGATTTCCCAAACGAACTGGAAGGGAGACCCTTCTGGAAACTCTGGACCGGTGAATATTCCTCGTGGTTCCCCAAAAGCTCGAAGGAATTAGAGTTATTCATTTTCTTGAAACTCTCTTGATGATCTTGTTTCTGGTTTCCTCTTTTACGAGGCGCAAATTTGATAAAACCTGAATCCATTGGGGCGGTGTCCTTCCAAGACTTATTTTTGGGATGATTTAAAGGACATTCCTAGAATAAATGACCATATTCATGGCAAAGATGACATTGGAAAGGGACTTGTTCATAGTCTAGATTTTGAACCCAATCTTCATCCTCCCAAATCATTTTGATGGCTTTCGACAAAGCCTGAGAGAGATCCATATAGATACAGAAACAAGCATAAGCAGTGTAGCGTTGGGTCTTTGTTTGTTCAGATATTTTGATAAAAGTTCCTAAACAATTCCCCAATTCTTCTAGGATTTCATTATACCAATATTCTCGCAGGAGAGAGTACAAACTGATCCATAATGGTGCTATTCTCATGTCCTCCTTTTTCGGGATAAATTTTTCCTTCCATGGTTGTAAAAAGAGGCCCACAAAGTAGTAAAAATACGGTCCACCATCTATGATCTGGTTCCTATCCTCTAAATTGGTGAAAGAGATTGAAAAAAACTTTTGATCCCAAATGTAGGTTGAAGTGACCTTTCGGTTTCCAAGAAGAGTTGATCTACCAAATCATTGCTTTCTCAGAGGGTTGCAAACCAATAAATTTGCCAATTAAAGCGTGGTCGGACATATATTGGATCTTATCCTTGAGAGTTGTCGACTTAACCACCATGGATGGCATCGCTGCAGCTTTTGGTAAGCATTGTCCAGGTTTTCGGTCTTGCGCAAGAGGGCCAAAAAATTCTCGAGATGCTAAACTGATCGAAATTTCTCCAATGTTCAGATCACCCTCATCAGGGGAACGGGAATTAGATGCCNATATATATATATATATATATATATATATATATATATGTTATAAGTTAATTATATTTATAATTGGAGAATAGGAGAATGGTGCTACATGGTGCTCAAGATCACCTCAATTGGAATTTGCCTAGGAGCATAAAATGTGTCCAGGATTGAATGGCATTCCTCATCAAACCACATTTATATATATATATGGATGGTGTTGACCTCTTTTTTAGAAGTATATTTCCACCATATCTATAGGGATTAGAATTTCTTAGTTGATCAACTATCCAAAAATGGATCTCTAGTTTGAAGAAGGCTTGAAGAATGTATGGGAAGTTGAAAAAGACATCATCAAGAAGTTGGATCCTGGACCTCTCATTTTCTAATCTCCAGATAGCGAGGGCACTGGAATATACATGGATTACTATACTTTCATTTATCATACATATCTTATCTCATATTTACCAGAGATCTTTATGATGGACTATCTAGTGTTGCAACCAGTATCATCCAAGCCCCAAGGGTTAGCTCAATTGGTAAGATGTGCGCACACTCTCTTGGTTCAAGGAAATCTCATGGTTTGAGCCTTGAGTCCTCTAGGGTCAAGCCTTCTGCTAGGATGGTCGACGATTGACCACCTCTACCATCCAAAAATGTGGGGAAGTATTGCTAGGTTTTTCATGCATGTTTCCTTGTGAAAAACTAGTATCATCCAATACATACACTGTATATTTCGTTTTGGACATATATGTTACTATTTTTTAGTGATAGATACTCCTACAACCGTTTCTCAACTAGAAAATGGATGAAATGTATATGTAAGGTTTTTTTTTTTTAAGGTCAAAATGAACAATACGGTTCAAAATTTTGAGTTGTGCTCCTTTTGCGTGGAAAAAGAGAAATAAATATAATACTATTGAAATTATAAGTTAATGATATTTATAATTGTTTAATAGTTTCTTGGTATTGTGGGTACACTCTTGTATAGATGTTGTAAACTTTTCAAGAAAAAAGACCGATGCATCAATTTAATAATACAAAATGACATGCTTAAACAATTTTAGTTTTGGTTTGATGTATCAAATTTTATAGATATATGTTGTGTTGTAGTTACACTTTTATGGACATGATATATATTAAAGGCATAAGATTTTAATAATTTATTGATTTGATAGTTTTGATGCTCAAACTATTAAAACATATAATACAAAATAGTTTACTTGGTTTTACTAACTTGAAATTTTAATATTAGTAAGCTAAAGCATTGGGTCTACTTTTTCTTTTTTCACATTACTAGGTTTTATTAAAACTTGAAATTTTAATATTAGTAAGCCAAAGCATTGGGTCTACTTTATCTTTTTTCACATGGGAATAAGTGACTACGAAGAAACATACCAATACTTTCCATATTCCATGGAAGGTAAAAGTGGTAAACCCCTAAAGACTCGAGTTTGAACCAGTGACCTCCCACCTCTGTGGGAGAGGGTTCAAACTCCTCACTCCCCCTCTATATTAGAACTCACTTTTAAATTTTTCAGTACTTAAAAATTAAAATAACTTTTACAACGTCTTTATTATAAAACCTTCTCTCATAACACTATACTAAATTAAATTTTATTAAAAATTAAAATTATTTTTACATTGTCTTTTATTATAAAACCTTTTCTCTCATAACATTATACTAAATTACATTTTATTACTTTGATTTAAATAGAATTAACAATGAAAAAGGCTAAACATATTAAAAAAAAACTAACAAAACTTTTGTATAGCAAAGTATAGGAGTTATATTTGTGGAAATGTGGGATTATTACATTTGTGACAACCTCTTCCTATTTCATTTTAATAGCGGTGATGGCATCTTATTTGATTTTAGTAGCGGTATCATATCCTGTAGAGGATTATCATTTATTTTTAATGTATTATTGTACTTGTCACGAGATGATATCAAGCAACATATGACTTGATTTTATATTTTATTGATTTAGTTACTTTTAAAGAAAGACTAACACAATTTTTGAATTTCAATTCACTTTATTTTATGAAATTTTAAAGTTAATCTAAAAATTAATCAATATTAATGTTTATTTAATTATAATTAATGTATACATTGTAGTTTTTTTCTTTGTACATAATAATAATAAAATTATATAAATAATTTTTATTAATTAACAAATCACTTTAAAAAATAAATATATTTAAATAAAGTTTAAATTCCTTTTTTGAATAAACAAAAAACGGGGCCAACAAGAACATACGTTTAACTTTAAGTAAACTATCTTAACTTGAATAACATGTAAGAGAAAAAAAAATCAGTCGAAAAAAACATTTCCTTGATATTCTATTGAATCAAAGGTAACCTTTTACATCTTCAGTCAGCTATTCAAACCCCATTGGGTCAAAACAGATTAGAAATAAACAATACATAACAGTACAGAACATAATGAACAATACCCAAGCTGTGTAATAAAAAATACACCAAGCACATGGGTTTCAATACATGAGAGTCCTCTCATAAGTGAGCAATACATAACATCAGTCAGATATGTCCGTAGAGAATATAACAAGAGCTCAGATATCTTATCCAAGCAGGTGTGTGACTCTCAAATATCATGTAACAGCTACTCAGCAAAACCAGAGATAGCTCAAAGAGTCCACGAGATAATAAACTGAAATAAAATGAGCATATACTAAAATAGCTGGAAAGAGTCTTCCCCAATAATCTCATCATCATAAGATTCTGTAAGTAGGAGATGACCAGGAGCCAAATACAACCCCTCCTTGGATAAGGTATTTTCCCTCTTGTTATGTTCCCTATAGACATGACTGAAATCCACCCAGGTGAATGAGGACATGAGAAGTCTGGTGTTGTAGCACCAAGCCTCAAGGTTCACCATGTCAAGGTTGGATTCCCCCTTTGCCCATTTTATAATCACAGAGGAGTTACCAAAGATATGTAGGTAAGGAAACCCAATATCCTTGGCAACCTGTAATGATGCCCAGAGTGCTAAAAGTTCTGCTCTTGTATTAGTGCTTCTCCCACATCCAAGTTTAAAAGCAAACTGATGATGTTCGTTTAACCAAATACATATACCTGCTCCACCAATGTGTTTTGCCACAGCTCCATCAAAGAAAACCATAGGAAATTTAGAAACAGGAGGCTTCCCTATGTTCCGGATTTTATTCCTGGGTTTATGAGGTGGTTTATAAGAATTTACCTCATCATGAATAATATGTAATAGGCCAACCATAATAAGAGACAGATCTTCAAATAACATGCGGTTCCTAGCCTTCCAGATATTCCAGATAAGAAAAAGAGGCAAGTACTGTAAGGATCCTCCCTTAGAAACCTAGTTGGTGAGATTTTCCATAAGGGTAGGAGCAGTCCATATTAAGTTCATATCATACAGACTATTGAGTCCCCAAATCATCTCTTTCATAAATAAGAAACCTACAAAAAGATGATCCACAGATTCAACTTCCCCATTGCATAAACAACACCTATTGGGGTCGTGCCAACCTTTCTTGCACAAAGTATGCCAAGTGTTGATTTTCTTATTACAGGTGAGCCAGATAAAACACTTCAGCTTGTGGGGAATAATAAAGTGCCAAATATTCAAAATGATATCATTATCCATGATAGTCCTATGATTAGAGACAATAAGATAATAAGCTTTTTTAGCTGTCACCATACCCATCTGATTATCATAAATCCAAAGAAGTTTATCCTCAGCAATCCCAATCCTTATACCCCCATGTGTTAGGCCCTTGACATATAAACACCATTGTACAGCCCAATCTCCACCCAAATACAGATCAGATGCAGTGTACCAATTAGAACCCTCATAACCACACCCTTCCAGATTTTGTGCCTGAGCAAGGTATGATATCCCCAGATCATTGAGGTAATCTCTGAGCTCCTCAGATAATAGGTACTGCGAGTTGTGCCCAACGATAGGATCCATCCCCACCTTAATCTTAAAACCATTCCCCACGTTCCATCCTAACTGACAGGTAATCCACTCAAAAATACTTATGAACCCATTCCAAAAGTAAGAAGTGCCAGTTACAATGAATTTTCAGGCTCTAATCCAGTCTTCTGAGGGTATGTTCTTTAAGTATTTATGAGCAATTATTCTACTCCAAATCCTAGAACCAGTAAGAAGCTGCCACATACTTTTCAATCTCAAAGATATACCAAACCATTTGAGGTTCTTAATATCCCAGCCACCATATTCGATAGGTAAGGACAGAGTTTCCCAACTACCCAAATGTGGCATCTAATAGCCAGCAGAAGACCCCCAAAGAAATTAGAAAATATTTTTGCGTAGTACATTCAAAATAGATTTAGGACATCTAGCCAGAGCAAACCAGTAGATTGCCAACCCAGTGAGAACAACTTTAATAAGTACCACCCTTCCACCAAGAGAGAGAAACCTGTAGGTCCATTTTTGGATCTTTTTTTCAAATAAATCAATCATCCATTGCCAATCCGAGGTATGATACCCCAGTGGTTTTAGATGATAACCCAAATACTTAAAACCATCAGTAAGAGGGGTCATCCTGAATGGGAGCATCTCAGCAATTTTATCCTCGATATCAGCATCCACATTCTGATAGAGAAAGGATGATTTTTACATGCTGACAGTCATCCCCGAAGCTGAGCAAAATAAATCCAGTGCATCTTTATAAGCACTCCATTCATCAACAGCACCAACACCAATTAAGATAACATCATCAACAAATAACAAGTGTGTTATCGACAGATCAGGAGAGTACTGGAAGCCCTTAATAAGACCTTTTTGCTGTGCATCCAAAATAATACGGCTGAGGCTCTCGATAATCGATATGAATAACAGGGGAGACAAAGGACATCCTTGACGTAATCCCCTGGAAGCAGGAAAAAAGTCCAAGGGGGAGCCTTTAACTAAAACAACAAAGCATGAGCTAGAAACACAACCCATAATCCAATTGACACCCAGTAGGGGAATGCCTATCTGAATAAGCAAAAGTCTAATGAAGGTCCAATTGACTCTATCAAAAGCTTTAAATTGGTCCAGTTTTAGAACCAAGACATTGGAATTCTTAGTATTGATGGAGTGTAGTAATTCCTGGGTAATTCCCACAGGTTCAGTTATCTGTCTATCCTTGAGAAAGCCAAATTGTTGGGCAGATAAGGATCTGTTGAGGATAGGCTTCAATCTAAGAGCAACAATCTTGGAGATGACCTTGTAGACCAGGTTACATAAGGATATGGGACGGAAGTCAGCAAATGTCAAGGGATTTTCACACTTAGGTATCAGGGTCAGGAAAGTAGAGTTAAGAGATCCATAAATTTTTCCATGTAATCTAGCCTGCTCCACCGCCAGGACCAAGTCTGCCCCCACCAGATCAAAAAAGGCCAGGAAGAACTCGACAGGCCACCCATCTGGTCTCAGGCTCTTATCCTTCTTAAACCCTTTTAGTACAGCTTCAACCTCCTAGGCAGAAATGGGCTTAAGGAAACAATCAATATCTTCATCAGTAGTCATGTTCGGGAAGGGTCTGATAACTCTAATTTGGTCAGCAATATTAGTAGATTTGTCATCACCAAAAAGATCACTAAAGTGTTGTTTACCAAGATGTTTAAGTGTAGTGTCCTCAGATGCAGAGTTGCCTTCCAAATCATTTAGAGACCAAATAGTATTAGTATTCCTTCTAGCATATGCATATGAGTGAAAAAATCTCATATTTGCATCCCCTTTCTTTATCCACTGAACCCTACTCTTCAACCTCTGAGTAGTTATCTCATGGGCGTAGTATTTATCCTTCCTATCTTCAAGGGTTTGCAGTTTGTCAACATTGGAAGCCGATATGATACCAGAGTCTTCCAATAAGATATTAGATATACCTTCATTGATTACCAAAATCTGCTGCTTCCTTTCAAGGTTCTTCACCCTATCCCAGGCCTTGACAGTACCCTTAAGTCTATGCAGCTTAAGAGTAAGTGTTAGGATTATTAATCCTCCCTTGTCCAAATTTGGTCATATGTCTAAATCGGGAGTCCATCCATTCTATTTATAGTCATTAGCACCATTGGGTAAACTTGACCTAATTGGGGCACATGTTTCAGTTACCAAAGTGTGGGGAACACTAATTGAGGCTCACTGCCACTTATTGCACTTGATTGCATAAGTTTAGGAGTCTCCTAGATCAATCCCTACAATTTAGGAAGCAACTGGGAGTGCTGAAACCAACCAAGGTCAGTTCACTTCAGTTAATGACTAGTCAAACCAAGTTAGGAGTCAGTTACATTCAGTTCTATCCCTCTACATTTAGTTAGCGCTAGGTTTAATTGATTGCACACATGTGGGGTGCATTTCTCACCTACCACAATCAGTTAACCATTAGTCAACACTAAATGTAACACTTGGTTGTGTTTTAAAGCTCCGATGAACTCCGGTTATGGTTTAGACAAGGACAGTTAACTACTGGGTCCTCCGATAGTGATTTAGACAAAGTCTTGGTTACCTACAGTCAAGTAGAGTCTAATCAATTCTAACTTCCTCATGTGGATTCGAATTTCTTGTGGCTATTAAAGCCATTTTACTTATTGTAATTATCATCTGGATTACTTTTTTGATTAACGAAAGCATTCACAGCTACAAGCCTTTTGCACTGTTTTATTCTTCAATTGCTGAGTAAATTGTGAGATCTTCTTTGTGAGTTGTGTATTTGTCTACAGATCTATATGCTCAAATTTACAATAAGAACATCCATATGGCTATAGTCATCCATATCCAGAGGGGCCTTCCACGAGGAAAGGACCACATGAGCAAAGTCCTCCTCCATAAGCCATGCTCTATTAAATTTAAAGGGCCAACAATGTGAGCAAATTTTTGAACCCCATTCCAGACAGATAGGGTAATGATGAGAAACATCTGCAGGGGTAGCCCAAGTGCTACAGTAAGAGAGGCAAGGGAGACGAGATTACGATAAAAGGAACCTATCCAGAATTTTACTAATACCAGCCTCCCCCAAGTGCCCATTTCTCCAGGTGGGACCAGGGAGATTCATAGCAAGGTCCACTAGCTTGTTGCAGGAAATGAGCTGAGAAAAAAAGGGGCTAAGGGATCCATCCTGGATTTACTACCCCAGACTTCAAAAGAAGATAAGGTAAAATTAATATCCCCTTCCAATAGTATATTAGGATGTCCAAGTAGTCCCCCCGCCACCAAATTATTCCAGAAAGTAGTTCTTTGAGTATAGGGCCCATAGAAATTAATAACCGTAAAAGTCTCAGACAGACCTTTAAAGTTTGCTTTAAGTATGATGCCAACCATAGAGGAAAAATCCTTACAACGGACCAAGTTAGGGTTCTAGCCAACCAAAAATCCTCCAGAAAGTCTGGATGCATCAGAAGCACAGAATTCCCAACCAGGTTTAAGTTTGCAGAACAGTATAAGAGATTGTGAGTAACAACACATAGTCTCTTGAACAAGAATCATATCAGGTCTTCAGTCAGACAATAATCTTCAAAGGGATTTTTGTTTGGACATCCCTCCAAACCCCCGAATGTTCATGGACAGAAATTTCATGGGGAAGGGAGCTCCGCAGGTGTGCTTTCTCTAAGAACCTGTGAGGGAACATGGGATATATGAGTTTGTCTAACCGCCTACTTAAGTCTAGTCGAAAGGGGAATATAGGCCTCAGATCCCCAGTCTCTTCCAAGGGAGGCTTCTTGGATTTTCTGATGGTCACATTCTTAAAGCGGATAGAGTCCAAGGGTAAGGTTGAGGGAGAAATAGGAGTTTTTTCCGAAAAGATCGAAAGAGCAGTAAGGAGGGAGGGGTCTTGGAATTCCGGTGCTTTAGGAGGGCTAGAAGAAGTGGTTATAGGTAAAGGGACAGAACTGCCAGGTGGGGACAAGGGGGGTGTAGATGATAAGGAGGGACCAGAAGAGGACTGTGGAAGAGAGGGATAGTGATCCAAGGTATAGGGGGGTGGACCATCAGCAACAACCTGCTCAGAAGAAGAGTCCAGAGCAGAAGAGTCTAAGGTCTCCACAGGACCAACTCGAGAGTGAAGAGCAACTGCTTCCATATCTTCTATATACATCAGCTGACCTTTCGAGAGATCATCAAAGGTAGAAGGAGAAGAAGATGTATAGATAATATTAGTAGAATCCTCCAGAGGTACAACAGGAAAGGAGATGTCATCAGGTCAGGGTGGATCAGATACATGCAAGCATTTAAAACCACGCTTGGAAGGATGACCACTGCGGAGACGGTGACAAGTATTTCGAAGGTGTCCCGTATCATGACAATAATTACACCTAAACGACATATGCAGATAATCCAGTCTCTGGGTAAAAACTTTGTCACCACAGACAATATCTAATTCATTTATAAGGCCTTTGGTAATATCCACTTCAACCAATATTTTTACCATCCGTTTGTCAAAAATAAGATTGAAATCTCTCGCAAGAGCAACAAAATGCCCTAACAGGTTCGCTAGAGCTATAAGAATATCCTTATTCCAAAGAGGGAAGGGTAAAGCAGGTAACAATACCCAAAGATGTCTAATGGTCACTCTTTCAGTGAGAGGGTCAAAACCGGAGTGCCACCGATTCAGTACTAGGGAACCATCCAAAACAGGCCACAGTTTTTCAAGAGTAAGGGAAGCATCCGACTCTTCAATAAATACGAATACCATCCATCTGTTAGCCAAGAGACTAACATAAGGAACATAATGTATAAGAGGCTTCCAGTGAGAGGTTTCCCAATCAACCCAACCTTCCTTTGACATAGTGCAGTACTCCAGCCTACCAATAAGTGCCCTACGACATAGTGTTTCCACCTTCTCCATAAATACATCATGCCCAAGAACAAAATAGGGTTTGTGTTCTATGGCCTTAAGGGCTTTAGCCTTACGACGAGACGAGCTAAGGTTTTGTCCCTTACCAGGGTGAGTATTCCTACTAACATCGGTCGGAGCACCCATGTCACGGGCGAAAGGAATCCAAAGGCAAAGCCCCTATAAAACCCGTGCTGGAGAGCAGCCCAATACAGGCTCACCAAAACAGTCCAAAAATGCTACAGAGTAGACACCAAAATGTGTCGAGGGTCCCAGTCCACACCCGTGACCACACCGAAGAACCCACAGAAGGATACCCACCAAGCCACACCGAAGGACCCATAGAAAAATACCCACCAAGCCACAACAATAGAATAAAAACAAAACCATCTGATAACCCCAATACATACCAGAGAACAAACCGTGAGCCAATCCAATACCCCACCATAAAAAACAATACAGATCGTCTAAGAACCAAAAAAATACACAAGACAGGCTCCCAACAGAGACGTGGGTCCAAGTTCAAACCCTCGCAAATATAACATCTTCCCAAATAAAAACATATAGGTTGACCGAAACAGTCCAACAATGACCACACCGAATCCAAACCAAACCCTCGTAAGAGTAATCAAGACAGGAAGCAGCTATAATAACGTCACCCAGAAAAAGAAACCCGCTGCGTCATAAAGGTTGACAGCAATCAGGTCGACATACCAAATGCAGACAGCCACGAAGAGACATGAAAACCTGACAGTAACCCTACCCCAGCTAACCCACAGACAGAAACCAAAGAAATACAAAGAAATTCCCACTTTTTACAACATGGTTGTTAGTAACCCTCGGTTGAGGGTGGACTCCATGTGGGGTTAGTGGCCTTCAAGCCCGTAAAGCCTAGGAAGGGTAAACCACTAAGCTCCCGACCAGTAACATAAAAAAGAAAGGGTCAGAGAAACGAAACAGGAGTACCTGGAGTCAGGTCAGTCCTGACAGCAGAGCAGTGACCAAAACCAAGAGCAGAGTTGTCGGCCTGCCTCATCTCCTGTAGAAATGCAGCAGCTGAGCACGACGTTCCAAAGTGCTGGCCGTTCCCCGAGCCCAGTCAGACCGAACATAATCGCTTGTTCCCAAGAAACCCGGAGGCACCGAAGGTTCAGAAGCATCAATTCCCGTCAAATCCAGAGACATCGAAGGTTCCAATGTGGTCAGGAGTACCAAAAACCTGGGTAAAAAAGACTCTGACACAATCAAATAGTTCCCAGACATCAATCAAATAATCTAATGCCGGCAATCACGGAGTCAACCCCGGTGAAGTGACCAGCCAAAGCAAAACCGCAACCTCTAATGCACTTCAGATTAACAAGTAACCACAAGGTTAAAAAAACAACACTCGGTTAAAAACAACCCATAGACCGCTCAACGACAGGCGCACCAAAACCCACAGGTACATGAGCCAAGGAAATCCTGAGCCGTGAAACCCTAGCTCCGCTCCGAAACCCTTAGGTTTCAAGTTATGTAAGAGAAAATTTACCAACAAGAACGTTTACCTCAACCTAAGTTAGGTAACTTAACTTCAATAACATTTAATAGGAAATTGCATTTGATAATTTGACGTTAATGAAAATAAATAAATACTTTTGCTTTAAACATTTTTTTTTGTAGGTCCATTCTTATTTTCTCACCCTACAAGAACCAAAAAGCACATGAACTCGGTTTTCGATGGATGTATTGAAAACATGTGAACTCTATTCTATTTTTTTTTTAAGAGTAGAGGTTATCTCAATCTTTCTACCACTCTTGAAGGCTGTAGGTGGTAGTATGACAGATTTCTTTAAAAATAGTTTGGGGAATAAAAATAATGAAATGGGATAAAGTTTTTATTTTAGAGGAAAAGAATATATGTGGGTTTGTGTGTATAGGTTGGTTTCGAGAAAGATATGATAGCTTTATATTTATGTGAAGTTAGATTGAAAAAAATGCTTAAAAAAAATTGATAAGATTTTTTATTATATCTAAATATCTTTCACATTCTTGATTTCTTAATTTATAAATTTCATTTTAAATTTATATGCATTCCCATCTTTAATAAAATTTATATATATATCTTTATATATTCGTCCACCTCCATCTTTGCTTTAAAGATGAAGTTATAAAATATTTTAATATTTTCATCCTAGCACCACGCCATCCTCTCCTACCTAGTCCCACCATTTATAGAGTGTCACAATCCTCTCCCTACCTCGTCTCCATTGACCTTACTCAATGCAATGCCATGCTCTCCTACTTAGCCCCACTAACAATCCTCTCGGTGCCTTGTCTCCATTGACCTTACTCAATGCAATGCCATGCAAAAAATAGACTTTTAAAGAACATAATTATAACTGAAAACAAATGGAAAAGATAATAACTATAATAAAAAATAAATGGAAAAGCTAAAACCATATTTTACATTATTCTAGCTTTTTT
>LPNX010185789.1:9796-159544 GCA_001517045.1 Pseudotsuga menziesii | reverse complement strand
TATATATATATATAAAAGTTTCTATTAATTATATCAAATATGTTATGTTTCGCAGTATTTTTCAAAAAGATATCTAACAATGTAAATAAAAAATATACATATAAAATGTATGTTTATACTGTTATATAACAAAATACTATAAGCTATCTTCTAAAACATATTATGCATTTTATATATCTATAATCCAATATAATAAATATGTGGTTTTTCTTTGCTTTGTATAGCTTTGAATTGTTATGGATAGATTGATTGTGTGTTAAAATGGTCCTGGGTTGATTTTAGCTTGACCCTCTCTGTTGCTTACCCACAAGTGTCATAGGCGAGGACCTATTTGAAGTCCATCCTTCGAAAGTTGATCTACCAATTGATTTCATTCCTTATTATGTGAAGAATGTAATCTGATGGATTGTGTCCAAACAATAACAATTAGCTCCTCATACGAAGGCTTGAGTCAAATGTTCCTTGGGGATTTTTTAAGCCTCATCCGATCAATCACCAAATGAGAATCCTCCATCATTTGAATATTTTGTATACCATGTTCGACAACTAGTTGCACTAAAAGCTTAAGGGCCATCATCTCTGCTTGGTTGTTTGTGCTATGCCCAATGCAAGCTGAAAACTTTATCGAGTGGTCATGAGAGATGTATAGGACACCTCAATCCCCCCCAATGTGTGGTATCCCCTCGACAACACCATCAAAATATGTTGAGGATCCTAATATGTCAATAACTTCTAGTTGGATGTGAGTTTGAGGAGCCTTGTTATTAGCTTGAGAGAAATAAAATAGCATTGAAAGGCCAATAATAACACATATGAATGGAGAAGGCTCATTGTTTTAAAAATGGATGTATTCGTAGTAGATAACCGGATGCCCCACATCACAATGAAAGGAAAATGCTTGAAGTCCCTATAACTATGCTTATGAAAAAAACACAATCATCAACAATATAATGAAATAAATTATTCTCTTTTATATATATAAAAGAATAACACATAAATCTGACTAAACATCTTACAATACATTTTACTATAATTATAATCTACTTAGTATAATCTCCAACTATCCAGAAAATCAATTAGAAATAGACTCACACAACATCCATTAAAAATCTAGCTATGTTGATAAAGTTTATAATCATGTTTATACGGTCTTATAAAGTCTCTATAAGAAGTTAGATGACTATATGAACATCAATACTCATACTTAGTGAAATTCTTATGAAGTATTAATAGGTATATAACAAAGAAAAAATATATAAATTAATTTTAAATATAATATGTTTATAATATAGGTAAATTGGGTCCATAACAAAAAATGTGAGAGTTGTTAGAGGCATCAAAGTCAAGTCAAATATTTTTATGGCTTTAAAGTAGATTTGATATTGTATTATATTTAAAATGACTTTTTAGTAAGTTTTTTTTAATACAAGAACAATATTTAAAAATAAATTAAGTATTATTTTTCTTAACGTGTGATAGACTAGAGTTGATCCTAGTGGACGTTAATTATTATCATAATCATCATTTAAGTAGAGTTCCAGAAATTTCTGCGTTGTATAACAACTATTTCAAAAATAATTTCTTGAGACACTAGCAAGTTGCAAAATCATATTTTGAGGCACTTATAAATTGAGTTTTGATTATTTAAAAGAAACCATTGGCTGAAGGCATTAGTTGCACCGAAGAAGAAGTGCATTCTACAACCATAAAATATTATTAAAAATAACTTATCTCCTTAAATTAAATTTAAATTATTCAAAATTACATACATATAAAACAACATAAATTAGATAAACTTAAACCATAAATATTAGATTCCACAATTTCACTCTAAAATAAATTTATATCTTGAAAAATTTGATCTCGATGACAATAATAGATCAATAATAGATCAATAGAGATCTAGATATACGTAGCAAAGATAAGAAAGGAAACTCCTTAATATCCATATATATGGCAAAGAAAGAGGTCATGTGGGTACACCGTAAAGTAGGTCTGTGTAGCGGTCAAGGCTAGACCCAAGAAGCCAGCGACAAAGCCTATAAACTTCCAATTGGAGACGTAGTCATAAAGGCCTCCCAGTGTCCTCTTGATTTTGGTCTAATGAAATTTTTTATGGAGCACAAAGTAAAGTCGTCTACCAAGGTCGTCAGAATGAGGTCCCAAGTTACCTATAAAGAAGGGCTGAGCCAAGTCGTTCCACATCTTGGCTATGGATTCGTCTGCTAATGTGGTGCTCTCAATGACACGACGATCCCTAAGGACGTGAACATTTTGGGGAGTCTAGATGAGGCATTGCATGAGCCCAGCGTAATCAATGACGGAGGTGCCACAAGAGACATGATTGAACTCCCAGGAAAGCATGTTCTGTAACAACACTTCCATCTGCATTTCGGTCACATTTATCTGTGGAAGGTAGAGCGTACTTGACCAATTTTCGAATCGGATCATCATCTTATCCAGGTTGGGGTCAGAGATGGACATTGACTTGAATTTAATCCTGTTCTTCGCCAACTTCTCAGCATTCAATACGATTTCATACTTTTGTTCAAATGAAGAACTGTTACACTTCCGAAATATAGTGGCTAGTATATGAACATGGATATTCAGAATGCAATACTTTATGCGATCTAATAAATCCGCGTCTTGATCCTCCGGTTTCACCTGCAGGATTGGTGAAATGAATGCGTGCATGTAAGCCAACAAATGTGGTTGGTTTTCAACTGTTGCTCCATTCCGCTTGATATAATCATCATTAGAGACCTCCAACTTGAAAGAAGAGAGCACTTCGCCCGTCTTATGCAACAATTGATTCAGGTCTTCAAGGAGTCCATGATACATTAAAGCTTCTTTTGCGTACTCAAAAACGCCATTAAGCACAGTTAGCGGGATTTGGTTCTCCAGCTTCAAAATATTGCTCTTGATGCACACCTCAAGCGGACGTAATTCGATCATGTCATCGTGTAAGCTGGGACTTAGTCTCCAACTGCTGGGACGAGGATCATCCACCAACGTTGTTTCCTGCTCACGAGATAAATACATCCCAATTAAGAATTGTAATAGAAAGGATGAATCTATGGCCATCATCAGAGTGAAGTAATTATGGGACTGCTCTTCTTCTTCTTCTTTTGTAGTACTACTACTATTTGGCAAGTGATAGAAACTCTTTATCTTTGGCTGTATCTGTTCCATCAATTCAAGTATGGACTTGAAACTCTTACCACGTTCGCTCAGTTTCTGGGATAGCCTAGCCGCGACCTTGCCTTTGCACATCTCCGCCCTTGAAATCTTACATCCCGCGCAAGAAGAGTAGTCTTTATCCAGTGTGGAATGGTGGTAAGGCCCAATGGACACAAACTGCAGAATATAAGCCTCCGTTTTTGCCTTCCGCAGAGGCGTTTCCACGCGCAGGATCGCATCCTCCTTTGGTCGACTACTCTCACCGTGATTATAAAACATCTCATTGATTTGAACAATCCACTCACTCTGAAACATGAGATTTCCTTCTGCCATTACTCTCCCCTCTACAGATTAACACAGCTCTACTTCTACAAACGTCCCCTTAAAATATTATATAAATAATCTTATATAAATAGATAGGCTTCGCACATATCCTGAAAAGCGCGCTCTGAACCAGAAAATGTGGTTCACCTTAACCTTAAAACTTAACCTTTTTAAAATGTTAACCTTTTTTTAAATGTGGTTCACCATTGGTCAGTGGGTTATTCCAAAAAAAATACTAATATTTGTTATTTAAACATGAATTAAAGTTGGTCGCATTACATCATTAACACATTTAATACAAAGGGGTTTCACTAGAACATATCAAGCCTAGGTGGGGAGGGTAACAATCATTCCTCCCAACCACCCAAGCTACATCCAATGGACAAATTAAAACTTAATCTACCAAAATCTATTTTAGTAAAATTCAAGTTAACAAAAATTAAAATTTAATCTACCAAATGTTAAATACATCTAGTTGTGAAGAAAAAAATAGAAGTCTTAGTGTTTCCTAAGGCTTAAACACTGTATTGCCAAAAAAAAGGTCACTATGTTCCCAAGCATTTAAACAATGTATTGCATCTTGATTTTCGATTATATTAGGTATAGCTATTGTATTTCATTATCCATTGGAGGTCATCGTGTTTGTTGACACACTTCAGTCAACACGGGTTCACCCTCACTGTGCACTTTTCCAAAAAAATGGGCACTCTGTCTCAATACTACTTATAGATCTAAGAGTACACATCAACTATAATATACAAGGATTGCTTAATGTCTATGGACATGCATCAGATATTTAACTAGCAACAACCATATTAATAACATTAATATGTTTGGAATACGCAGAGAGGAATTAATCACCAGTGAAGTTAATTTAATAGTTGTATCATGATTGGAGTTAACCTAATAGTTAATCTAATAGTTATCCAGTATAATTGCGATTAGAGTTAAAGTTAATCTAATAGTTGTAGAATCATTGGATTTATACTAATAATTGTATCTAATAGTTAATTTAAAAGTTAATATATCAACCATTGCAGTTCAATTAAAATTTGTGATTGGACTTGAAGTTAAGTTAAAGTTGTATCATCATTGGACTTAACCTAATAGTTATAAATTTGTTTCCTAAAGAATGTGTACAATTACTTGTATCTAATAGTTAATCTAACATAAAAACCACTTAAGTTGCGGTTGTTCAGCTCATTGTTGTATCATCATGTTGGAGTTAAGCTAATAGTTGTATTTAATAGTTAATTTTAAAGTTAATATAAATCTATTATAGTTAATAAAAGAGCTTTGAGTTATCCTGGCTTCTAGCTTCCAAATGGAGTTGGACTAAGCCTTATGCACATTAACTGGACTCCCAATTGGCAGGTGGAGTTCGAGTGTCACATCAGTTGCACATTACCATGCCACTAAGTGCAATTATCACATGAGTTAAGAGGAATTTATTAGGAGTTCAGAGGATTTTATTAGGAATTATACTATCACACGAATTGCACTTTACTTCAACTCCCAATTGTAAAATGCAGTTTGACTAATTAAATTGACTTCAGGCTGCTAGATGGAGTTCAATTGTCACATGGACTACACATTACCATACCATAAAGTTCACTTATCACATGAGCTATTTTTTATTTTTTATAATTGTTTATAAGGAGTTCCAACGATTAATAGTTAATTTAAAAGTTAATATAAATCTATTGTGGTTAATAAAAGAGATCTGAGTTATCCTGACTAAGCCTTATGCACATTAACTAAAATCCTAGTTGGTAGGTGGAGTTCGAGTGTCACATGAGTTTCACAATACCACGCTACTAAGTGTAGTTATCACATGAGTTCAGAGGAATTTATTAGGAGTTCGAACTGTTTTATTTGGAGTTCGACTCTTACATGACTAAGCCTTATGCACGTTAAGTGGAATCCCAATTGGTAGGTGGAGTTCGAGTGTCACATGAGTTGCACAATACCATGCCACTAAGTGCAGTTATCACACGAGTTCAGAGGAATTTATTAAATTATTTTTTATTTTTTTGAAATTATTAATTATTAACTTTGGACGACACTCATATAATCAATGTGGACAGTACACTTGTCCCATTCTCGTTTAATATTGGACGACTACCATAGAATCAATGTGGACAGTACACTTGTCTCATTCTTATCAGTAGATGAAAAAGCAATGGTTGTCCACCCCAATATTCTAACATATATACGCCTATCGACATAAAAATAGTAAAAAATAAATATATAAAATATTTATCACCTAATTCATGTGCATCAACAATGATTCCAATAATCAAAATCGTTGATAGTTCTATTTCGTTGTGCATCTACGATCATTCCATAAAGCAGTTGGTGTGTCTCAGTTGGTGTGTCCCATGTTATTAATGTGATGGTTTAGTTGTCTGACTTGAAGTCATGTGTATCACCCAATGTGTGTGCTATGTCCCATGTTATTAATGTGATGGTTTAGTTCTCCGACTTGAATTCATGTGTATCACCCAATGTGTGTGCTAGTAGGATAAGATAATTTCGATGATTCTATATTCTGAAAAAACAACAAATCCTTCACAACTCTATTTCGTTGTCATGGGCCTGGGGAGGATAGCATTCATTCCTCCCAACCACCCAAGCTACATCCATTTGACTTTTATAAATGTGGTTCACCATTTTTTAGAGGGCTACTCCACGGAAAATTCCAATACCTGATATTCAAACTGAATCAAGGTATGGTCAACTCATCAATCACAACATTTCTTACAAAGGGCTCCACAAGAGCATCATGTCACTTACAAGAGTAGAACCTGGGTGGGGAGGGTAACATTCATTCATCCCAACCACCCAAGCTACATCCATTGTTTACAGTGCTATGTCCCATGTTATTAATGTGATGGTTTAGTTCTCCGACTTGAATTCGTGTGTATCACCTAATGTGTGTGCTAGTAGGATAAGATAATTTTGATGATTCTATATTATGAAAAAACAACAAAATCCTTCACAGCTCTATTTCGTTGTCATGGGCTTGCGCTGTGGATGGCATTTAAAATCAAATGGTGGAAATTTAATGGTACTCTCGTAATAGTTATGTTTCAATGGCATCTATAATGGTACTCTCGTAATAATTATGTTTCAATGGCATCTATAATTGGTGGACAACGAAATGGCATTTAAAATCGAATAGTGGGCATTGGATAGGACAAATTCAAGCCAACTAACACTAGATATCAAAATTCCCTTTATTTTCCAAATGAGTTGGTGGTGTGCTTTAAAATGAATGGCTTTTAAAATCCAATGGGATAAATTCAACTCAAAGGGGCCAATTAACACTAAATTCAAATGACCACTGTAAGCGGCACATTTCCAATGATCATGACCGCATTCATTTTAGAGTTGTCCTAAGTTTATTTGGGACAAAGGAAAAGCCCAGTTTGATGCAGATAAAATATATATACAATTGTGCCAGCAGTTTCGAGTGACCACTGCAAGCAGCACATTGCCAATGATCATGACTGTGAGCAATTTCCAATGGGTTTCTATGGACAAAAAAATGGATTCACCTCGAGCAATTTGAGGTTTAGATTATGGAAATTGAAGATTCCCCTTCTTTCTCGGCATAAAATAGATGAATTTCAGAATGTACTAACCTTGCAATGGTTGGTAGCTAGGCTCCAGTTAATGAACAGTGGCTCGTCGGTGCATATGCATGGATTGTTTGCTCTGTTGATCCTTAGCCGCTCTCAGAAGTCATGACCAGCCTCTTAGGGTTCTCCTAAGCCCGCGTTCTACTTCCTAAAACCCAAGTTCCACTTTCAACTTCCCACTCTTTTTTCATATTTAATGTCAAAGGGCTCAAGCAAGTCATTCCAAGTAATAATCATCACCCTTTATCTTCCACACCCTAGCAATAGGCAACCCAGGCCATCTAACTAATAAAGAATTTACTGCACTCGTTTTTATAGTTCAAGAATTTTTATTTAAAGCTCGAAAATGTTGGGTTTTAAAGCATTAATTGAAACTCGACAAGACCAATTACCAATTAAAGTAAATAAAGGTTGTGACATATTCATGTTTGGAGACCAATTACCAATCAAAGTAAATAAAGGTTGCAACATATTCCTGTTTCGAATAAACTAAATTACCAAATTAAAGTGAATAAAGGATGTAGCATATTCTTTTTTCGACAAGACCAATTACCAATTAAAGTAAATAAAGGTTGCAACATATTCCTGCTTCGAATAAACTAAAGGGATAAAGAGAGGTGGTTCACGAATGGAAAGTTTAGTATGAGATTAGAGATTACATTTAATCATAATTCATAAATTCATAGTGGTTCAATAAGAGCATAATTCTGGGACTGCTCTTCTTCTTCTGTAGTACTACTACTATTTGGCAAGTGATAGAAACTCTCTATCTTTAGCTGCATATTTTTGATCATTTTAACTATGGACTTGAAACTCTTACCACGTTCGCTCAGTTTCTGGGATAGCCTAGCCGCGGCCTTGCCTTTGCACATCTCTACCCTTGAAATCTTACGTCCCACGCAAGAAGAGTAGTCTTTATCCAGTGTGGAATGGTGGTAAGGCCCAATGGACACAAACTGCGGAATATAAGCCTCCGGTTTCATCTTTCGCATAGGTGTCGCCACGTGATTATAAACCATCTCATTGATTTGAACAATCCACTCACTCCGAAACACAAGATTTCCTTCCGCCATTACTTTCCCCTCTGTAGATTAACACAACTCTACTTCTATGAACGTCCCCTTAAAATATTATATAAATAATCTTATATAAATAGATAGGCTTTGTACATATCCTGAAAAGCGCGCTTTGAACCAGAAAATGTGGTTCACCTTAACCTTTTTAAAATGTGGTTCACCATTGGTTAGGGGGTTATTCCAAAAAAAATACTAATATTTGTTATTTAAACATGAATTAAAGTTGGTCATATTACATCATTAACACATTTAATACAAATGGGTTTCACTAGAGCATATCAAGCCTAGGTGGGGAGGGTAACAATCATTCCTCCCAACCACCCAAGCTACATCCAATGGACAAATTAAAACTTAATCTACTAAAAGCTATTTTAGTAAAATTCAATTTAACAAAAATTAAATATTAATCTACCAAATGCTAAATACATCTAGTTGTGAAGAAAAAAATAGAGGTCTTAGTGTTTCCCAAGGCTTAAACACTGTATTGCAAAAAAAAGGTCATTGTGTTCCCAAGCATTTAAACAATGTATTGCATCTTGATTTTCGATTATATTAAGTATAGCTATTGTATTTCATTATCCATTGGAGGTCATTGTGTTTGTTGACACACTTCAGTCAACACGGGTTCACCCTCACTGTGCACTTTTCCACAAAAATGTGCACTCTGTCTCAATCTGTCGCAATGCTACTCATAGATCTAAGAGTACACATCAACTATAATATACAAGGATTGCTTAATGTCTATGGACATGCATCAGATATTTAACTAGCAACAACCATATTAATAAGATTAATATGTTTGGAATACGCAGAGAAGAATATATCACCAGTGAAGTTAATTTAATAGTTGTATCATGATTGGAGTTAACCTAATAGTTAATCTAATAGTTATCCAATATAATTGCGATTAGAGTTAAAGTTAAGCTAATAGTTGTAGAATCATTGGATTTAAACTAATAATTGTATCTAATAGTTAATTTAAAAGTTAATATATCAACCATTGCAATTCAATTAAAATTTGTGATTGGACTTGAAGTTAAGTTAAAGTTGTATCATCATTGGACTTAACCTAATAGTTATAATTTTTTTTCCTAAAGAATGTGTACAATTACTTGTATCTAATAGTTAATCTAGCATAAAAACCACTTAGGTTGTGGTTGTTAAGCTCATTGTTGTATCATCATGTTGGAGTTAAGCTAATAGTTGTATTTAATAGTTAATTTAAAAGTTAATATAAATCTATTGTAGTTAATAAAAGAGCTTCAAGTTATCCTGGCTTCTAGCTTCCAAATGGAGTTGGACTAAGCCTTATGCACATTAACTGGACTCCCAATTGGCAGGTGGAGTTCAAGTGTCACATCAGTTGCACATTACCATGCCACTAAGTGCAATTATCGCATGAGTTAAGAGGAATTTATTAGGAGTTTAGAGGATTTTATTAGGAATTATACTATCACACGAATTGCACTTTACTTCAACTCCCAATTGTAAAATGCAGTTTGACTAATTAACTTGACTTCGGGCTGCTATATGGAGTTCAATTGTCACATGGACTACACATTACCATGCCATAAAGTTCACTTATCACATGAGCTATTTTTTATTTTTTATAATTGTTTATAAGGAGTTCCAACGATTAATAGTTAATTTAAAAGTTAATATAAATCTATTGTGGTTAATAAAAGAGCTCTGAGTTATCCTGACTAAGCCTTATGCACATTAACTAATCTCCCAGTTGGTAGGTGGAGTTCGAGTGTCACATGAGTTGCACAATACCACACTACTAAGTGTAGTTATCACATGAGTTCAGAGGAATTTATTAGGAGTTCGAACTGTTTTATTTGGAGTTCGACTCTTACATGGCTAAGCCTTATGCACATTAAGTGGAATTCCAATTGGTAGGTGGAGTTCGAGTGTCACATGAGTTGCACAATACCATGCCACTAAGTGCAGTTATCACATGAGTTCACAAAAATTTATTAAATTATTTTTTATTTTTTTGAAATTATTAATTATTAATTTTGGACGACACTCATATAATCAATGTGGACAGTACACTTGTCTCATTCTCGTTTAATCTTGGATGACTACCATAGAATCAATGTGGACAGTACACTTGTCTCATTCTTGTCGGTAGATGAAAAAGCATAGATGGTTGTCCACCCCAAAATTCTAACATATATATGCCTATTGACATAAAAATAGTAAAAAATAAATATATAAAATATTTATCACCTAATTCATGTGCATCAACGATGATTCCAAAAATGAATTGGTGTATATTTCCTACACGTGAATTCATGTGGATCACCCAATGTGTGTAAACAAGGACATGCTAATTATGAGGCCGGTTTGATGATTATATACTCTGGAAACATCAAAATCGTTGATAGTTCTATTTTGTTGTGCATCAGCGATCATTCCATAAAGCAGTTGGTGTGTCTCAGTTGGTGGGTCCCATGTTATTAATGTGATGGTTTAGTTCTCTGACTTGAATTCATGTGTATCACCCAATGTGTGTGCTATGTCCCATGTTTAAATGTGGTTCACCATTTGTTAGAGGGCTACTCCACGGAAAATTCCAATACTTGATATTCAAACTGAATCAAGGTATGGCCAGCTCATCATTCACAAAATTTATTACAAAGGGCTCCACAAGAACATCATGTCACTTACAAGAGTAGAACCTGGGTGGGGAGGATAGCATTTATTCCTCCCAACCACCCAAGCTACATCCATTTGACTTTTATAAATGTGGTTCACCATTTGTTATAGGGCTACTCCACGGAAAATTCCAATACCTGATATTCAAACTGAATCAAGGTATGGTGAACTCATCAATCACAACATTTATTACAAAGGGCTCCACAAGAGAATCATGTCACTTACAAGAGTAGAACCTGGGTGGGGAGGGTAACATTCATTCCTCCCAACCACCCAAGCTACATCCATTGTTTACAGTGCTATGTCCCATGTTATTAACGTGATGGTTTAGTTCTCCGACTTGAATTCGTGTGTATCACCCAATGTGTGTGCTAGTAGGATAAGATAATTTTGATGATTCTATATTCTAAAAAAACAACAAAGTCCTTCACAACTCTATTTCGTTGTCATGGGCCTGCGCCGTGGATCAAATGGTGGAAATTTAATGGTACTCTCGTAATAGTTATGTTTCAATGGCATCTATAATTGTACTCTCGTAACAATTATATTTCAATGGCATCTATAATTGGTGGATAATGAAATGGCATTTAAAATCCAATAGTGGGCATTCGATAGGACAAATTCAAGCCAACTAACACTAGATTTGAAAATTCCCTTTATTTTCCAAATAAGTTGGTGGTGTGCTTTAAAGGGGCCAATTAACACTAAATTCAAAAATTACCTTTATTTCCCAAATGATTTAATTTAATTATTTTAGTTTATGCTTAAATCGGTTGTTTGAGTTGAAGCGAATGATAGTGATTAATGAGATTCATAGAAAGATCGGGATCTTGTTCTCAAATGATTTAGTTTAATTATGTTAGGTTATGCTTAAATCAGTTGTTTGAGTTGAAGTGACTGACATTTATGTCATGTCATCCAGCTGATGTCTTCAAGTACACGAGGTCCACCGTTCGGCCAAGGCTCGATGGGATTTTTGCATGAAATTTATAACTTGGTAAGGGGTTAAAGGCTGTAAAGATAACCCACATTGGATGGATATGTTGGGATAATGGGCATGCTTCATGTAATCTTCCCTTTCCCTTGGGTTTATGGGTTTCGAGTCTGTGGAATGGGAAGTTAGGCCGAGCTTCTTTCGAAAATTGTAATGGGAGGATGTGGGTTTCTTGTGATGTGTGGAGAGAGCCATCAAAACCAAAGTCTATGTGAGGTGACTTGTAGTACATGGTAGAGTGTTGTGCAAGCTTGATCGCCTTCGATGGAGGGAGGTTTGCATAAGTAACCAGGGGGCGATGACAACTACGACGGATGGAAATTAATGCAGACTCACCTGCCTCCATGTTTATCTTCCTCGAGACACCCACATCCACGGATATATACATATTATATTATTGATAAGATAGCATTCAAATTTCCTATATATTAGAGAGATTCACCCATTTATTATACATTTAAATTTTGAGGGTGTTCTTAAAATTATCCCTGGCAACAAGGAGATTAGTAAAAGTTTTAGAAATAAATATATGAGCCTTGGGAATGTGCATAATAGAATCACGGGTCTTTTAAAAACCATCCATAACATATCCCTTTTCCATATTTGGAGAAAAAATAATGATGCTGTAAACAAATTAGACATCCAAGGGGCTAAGTTTGGGCCAAAGAATAATCATACAAAATGAAGGTAACCCTTGTTGAAAATGGATACCCCGGACTACAAAGAGGCATGGATCAAAACTATATGAAAAATTCAAAAGGGGTTGAACCCCTAAGGGTCACCTTCAAGCCTATTAATCACACTTGGGTTGATTGTGAAGGCAATGATTGTGGGGACAAAAAAGTGGAAAAGGGTGTTCCTCCTACTGCCAGGGGATTTTATTTCTCTCATGCATGAACAATCCTACCTCTCTAGACCTCTCACTTTGGCCTTAAATATTGAATTGATGGAAATGGAACAAGCTAAAGGAAATAACTTAAGAAGGGACCCGACTCGAATTCATCTTTCTCATGAGGTTGAGCTCTTAGAGCATGAATGGAAGAGTAAACTTGTTGGAGGAGAAAACATTGTGAATAACACTACCCAATCCAAGGATTCAATAGACTGCGATGAAGAACTACCTATGTCTCTTGCCCTCTTGGATTTTAGTTTCAATTACCAAGGCACTAAATCCCACTATTAATTTTGACAAGGTCGAGAAGAAGACAACGTCTATGTCTTTCAAGTTGACGAATTTGAATCCTATGGAAAGCACCATTCACTCTCAGTTTCTAAACAATGAGCAGTTTGGTGAGCAAGCCTCATGCAATTTGAGCTTTAAGAGATTAACTATGGAGACATTGAGAGATCTCTTTAGTGGCTTCAAATTTGATCTTCTGGATTTCAAACACATGTTTCATAGCACAAACAACCATATGGGGGGGGGTTGCTAGACAACATGAAATACCCATCCTATCAAATTTCGATGATTGATTCTAGGATTGAAGACATCGAGAGCAACACCCACTAGCAAGGGAGATAGATAGAAGGCATGAGGACCGAATTGGATAAGCGCTTGAGCATGAATCGTTGTAACCACTTCCAAAATATACACCGTACTCTCAAATACAAAGAGGTTTCCACCAAGTTCCAACCCTACTCTATTGTTGGAAATTGAAATCACGCAATAAATGTGGACAAATATAAAAGTGAACTAACATAACTTTGGTAGTCATTTTAGTTGTATTGTTACCGAGTTTCAACTTTGTTTGAACATTTAAACATTGAAATATTGAACCTTTTAGTCATATCGAGTAAGTACCTTTTACATGTGGATATCTTTCACTAGCACTAAAGATTAAGTATAGTTGTTGAGGAAAATGTTTCACTTTAACTATTGATCAAACGTTTTGCATTCAAAGGAAAAATGAATTATTTAAAACAAATCATTGCCTTAATCACTAAAAATCTCTCATGCTTCTCTAAATTAGAGTATATATTGTTTGCTTTCACTTGAATTTAAAATTTGGAGAAGATGTGGCTAAGAAAATGCATTTTGGATGGTTAAAAACATGGGAGCTCACCCACGTGATGAATGTGTTGACATTGTTTGATTGTTGTTATATCTTCATTTTTATATTCATGAATAATTAAAACAATAGTTTTGTATGTTATAGCTTTTTATTATTAATGTGTTCTATAACTATATATTTTGGAGAAGCTATATATATATATATATATATATATATTATAAGTTTAGTATTCACATTCTATTAATAACAGAAAATCCTGACAAAACATGTTACATCAGCAGTGAAGCTTACAAAACATCCTTCCCAACTCAACATCTAACCATCATAAGGTTATTGCTGCTTTGAAAAAGAAACCCATATCCTTCCATTACAATTTTCAAAAGAAGCTCGACCTCACTTCCCATTCCACAGATTCGAACCCATAAACCCAAGCATGCTGTGACACATTACACATTTTGTTTAAAATTAAGTTCATTGCCCCAACAATGCCGGTTTCCATCACTCGCAGACTCTGGCCCTAAGACTTCAAAATGGCCTTTACAAGATCTCGACCTATCATCAAAACCAACTCACCACAGGTGGATAAAAAAAACCATGTTCTCCTGAATAAAACATCAGGGCCATGATACAAGCACCAAACCAAACTATTATGACAAACCTTACTGCACCAATGTCGCTGAGCAATTGAAAAGAACATACATTACGATTACAGAGACCAAAGGAGGAAAATAGACCGCGTTGGAAGCACGTCACTGCCTGACCATTGCATCGAGTATGTAAAAGAAATTGAAACAAATACATGAAATCCAAAATCACAACAAAAGAGAGAATAAAACATATGTGGACAAGTTCAGAGGGTAGACCAAAATCCACCATAACCGACTTATAGTAAGATATAAGATAAGTCTTGACCTCCCCCAGGAATATTATCAGGGAAATCAGACTTCATCTCTTCAGTCACGTATGAGGGAGGAAATTGGAAACCCAAACAAGAAGTCAAAAAATCGATTTTGGCCTCAATTCGTTCCACTTTATCCTCAATTCGTTGGACCGAAGCTGATATAGACGCCTTCCAAGGATCCAGAGGTCCACCATCTGGAGTCTTAGAGGGATGATCCCATATAGCCTGACCAACCAAGTTTTTCATAACCCAAAACAAGGCCACCGTTTTATCCTATAAACTGACTTGGTCCACCGTGTGCCCGAGGTCCAGAATCCATTCTTCTACCTTTTTTATTTCCTCTTTCAATTTCTAATTGTCGAGTTCTTGCCACAAAATTTTCTTAGTAGCACTGATACAGTTTTGAATATCTTGTGGAAGTTCCAACTCAAACACACGAGACTCCCAAAGAGCTTTTCGTTCAGCCCGAAAGTCGGTTCCTGGAGATCGGGAGGAGACGCCAGACTCTTACCTTTACCTTTATCCCCAACCATAATGAACTAAATGATATCCTCCGACACTCTTAGAAAATTCAGACATAACAGAAGAGATAAAACATACCACGTCCCACTGATGTTTAACTCGCCACCCTGCATTGTGATATATAGCCATAAACTGGGCTTCATCATGATGATTCCATCTTTTAAGTTGATCGTAAACATCCCATCCTCCGATCTCGAATCAATTTTCCATTAACACACAACACCTTTCCTTCCTCAGTCATAATGAACAGACGTACCTTCCACTGTTGGGCAAATGAAAACATATGCACAGGCCATCGCATATTAATACACCTCCTAGTCATAATGCTAAATCAAGGATCGCCCTTAGGAGGAGCCATGTGCTGAAAATATTTCATGCCAGCGCTGTAGTTGTTCCTACCCTCCATCTGGACACATGTACCCTCAGTTTGTATTAAATCCTTACACTGGGCTCGAGTCGTCAAATTAGGAATCATATCCCAGTCCTTAGCATTAATCGTCTGATGTATTCTGACCCCCAAGTTAGCCACGATGTCCGCTGCTTAATTACCTTTTCGTCGAACATGAGAGAAACGGACCGCAGTGCCATTAATGAGCATAGCATGGAGGGAATATATATGGCTCTCCAGATACTACGAGGACGACACCTTAGCACTTCGAGAACTATTTTGAAGTGTGGTATCTAGGAGAATGATCATCTGCGAGTCACCTTCTACTATCACCGGTATTCTGAAATTTGTTGAAACCTAGCTAAGCCCATGTAGAAAACCCTCAATCTTTGCTGCGTTATTGGTATCTTGTCCCAGGAAGCCATAACCAGAACCCATCATTTCACCAGTCGAATTGCGCACAATAAAGCCGTACCCTGCCTTACCAAGGTTTCCCTTGGAAGATCCATCAAAATTAAGCTTTAAAAAACCAAATGACGGAGGAATCCAATGGTCTGGGCTCTGAGTAGTCGGCGTGCATTTGTGTTTTGTTAACAAAACCATCTCATGGTTCATTAGGCCCCAGTTTGCCAATATCTTCTTTTCATTACTCGATAGTTCCTGGTCCTTCTCTGACTAATTACATGGACGAATGGTCTCCTTTATTTTAGCCGCCATGCAATCCCAAGCGATGGCAGGTGGTAAAAACTAGGCATGAAAAATTTGGGCATTTCTCTCAGTCCAGATAGCGGAGAGTAGGAAATTGGGAAATATTTCCCACATATGGTTCAATATGTTATTAAGGAAAGTTTTTTTGGGCCAAAGGCTCAGAGTTCCTGTCGGGTTTTGGCACAGTCTTGCAGAATGACGAAAAGACATTGCTCCTTGATCCCAAAGAACAGACGAGAACTTACATGCGTCCAGAAGATGCAACATTATTTCCTTGGCCTCCTAGCATATTGGGCATTGGTAACGACCATACATCCCATGTTTCTGTAAATTTTCCCTTATTAAGATTCTATTATGCATTACTAGCCAACTAAATGTCGTGATTTTAGGCCAGAGCTTCCTACCCTAGAGGTTGCTCCAAGATTTATCATCAGAGTTCAGATTATTACTGATTAGCAGGTTGTAGGCCTCTTTAAGGGAAAAAACCCCTTTCGAGCTATATCCCCAACGAATCTTATCATGACCCTCCTACCTTTTGATGCTTCTCAAGAGAAGTTCCTCCTCGATCCTAACAACTTCCGCCTATGGACCCAGCCTATCCAAAAATGGGCGAGAGACCCAAGAGCAATAAGAGGAACCAGGGTCCTGATCCCCCCATAAGTCTGCAACTTTTAAAATTCCTCTGATTCTACATTTAGCATGAATCGTAGGGCAAAGATCTAATCTTTCCAAAGGGGAAGTTGTTTCCAAGCGTCCTCCCAGATCCACGCATTTGACCATCTTGGATCTCCTAGAAACAATGTTGTTGAACCAAGCTCCGCCTAGCCCAGGCCGTTTTCCAAACATGAGAACCTGGTTTCTCTTTCGAAAACTAGATTAGTTCTCGAATATCCCAATTGGGTGCATATTTATCAAGCCACAGTTTATCTCATGGCTCTTAGGAATGGGTTAGCCATCTCCACCATAGTTTAGCTCCTGCAATTAAGCTGGAAATTTTTAGATCATGCAGCCCCAACCCTCCCTGCGATTTAGGTTTACAAACAGTTTCCCATTTTACCAGGGCTCATTTGTGGGAGTTATGAGAGCCACTCTAGAGGAATTTCCTTTGAATATTTCGCAGTTCCCGAAGAATAGACTTAGGAGTCATCATTGTAGAAAACATGAACATTGGCATAGATTGGAGAACTGATTTGACTAAAACCAAACATCCCGGCAGATTCAAGGGTCTCAGAGTCCAATTACCCAATAAATTCTTAATTTTATCCAGTAATTCAGACCAAGAGTCTTTTTTGAAGTAGAATTAAATAGAGGAGTTCCCAAAATTTTGGAAGGAAGAGAACCCTCTGAAAAACCTAAAATACGGGTAATATTACACCGATTAATTCTAGAAGTTTTAAAGAAAAATACCTGCGACTTTTGGGTATTGCCTTCTAATCCAGAGGCTTGGCCAAATTGATGCAGACAAGTTTTAAAACTCGCTGCTTCCTGTACCAACGGGTATCCCAACAACATTGCATCATCGACAAGTTGATGATGAGAGTGACTAGCCCCTTCATTAGAGCCTCTGAGACCTCTAATCGAATTGTCTTCCCGAAGAGCCACAATAGATCTTCCTAAACCTTTGGCCATGAGAATAAACATAAAGGGAGACAGAGGATTTCCTTGACGAATTCCACGAGAATATTTTATGATCCCTAACGGAATCCCGTTTATTAGAATGGAGAAGAAAGTCAAGGAAACAAGCTACATAATCCAGTTGACCCAATTCTGGCTAAACCCAAATGCTTCCAACATTTTCCTTATGAATTGCTAGTTAAGTTTATCATAGGCTTTAACAATATCTTGTTTAACCAGCATACCCAGCAATTTCCTGCTCTTGATGGAATGTAAAATTTCATGAACCAGAATAATCCCATCTGATATCTGCCTTCCTTCCACAAAACCGGGCTGTTCCAGGGAAATTAAAGAAGGTAAAATAGGTTTCAATCGATTAGGAATGACCTTAGTAATGATCTTGTAAATAAAATTAGAGAGACTGATTGGTCGGAATTTGTCCGGAGAGTCAGCACCCTCACATTTAGGAATCAAGGTATGAAAGGTAGCATTCAGAGCAGGAAGGATGCGGCCAGAAATCCTATATTGCTCCACTATTTGCCAAACATCCATCTCTACCATCTCCTAGAAATGATGGAAGAAATTAATAGTAAAACCACCAAGACCAAGGGATGTTCCTTCCTTCATATGAAAAACATCATCTTGGACCTCTTGATGAGTAATAATTTTCATTAACAGTTGGTTTTATTCCTTCGAGACGAGGGAAGGAATCATGCGGGTAATTACTTCATTTTCTTCCAAACAATTTTGTTTGGGGTCTGTTAGAATATCAGAAAAGTGAGCATTTAGGATGTCCTCAATTTCTTCTCGAGCCTCCATTTTCACTCCTGCAGCATTTTTGATCGAATAGATTTTGTTGTGAAATCTATTCTAGATTATAGAGTTGTGAAAGAATTTGCTATTCTTTTCTCCTTCCAACAGCCTTTTAATCCGAGACTTTTTCCACCACATGAGTTCCTCCTGTTTCTCCCGTTCCTCAAGCTATGCTTCCACCAACTTTTCTTCATCAATTAAGGCCTAAGAGTAGCCCTCATTAATCCATTTAGTTTGAATCTCATGAAGACGGATTTCCAGGAGTCTTTTTTCACAAAAAATGTTCCCAAACTCTTCCTTATTCCATTTCTTGATGTTAGAATTCAGAGCCTTCAGATTTTGCTGGAAGGACAACATATTGAGAGTCTGGTCCAAGCATATTTCATCCCACCACAATTTTATCTTGCCCTCAAAATATGGATTAGCCAACCAAAATTGCTCAAAGCGAAAAGGTTTCTTAAATTGAGATCCTAATCCACTCCACATGAGTTCAATCGGCCAGTGGTCAGATCCCCTCCCCGAGAGAGTAGCACAATGAATTTCACTGCCCAGCTCAATGATAGATTCCAAGACTAAGAATCGATCAATTCTGGAGGCAATATGGCAATCCCATGTTCTTTTGTTGTTCCAGGTAAACCATTCCTCCCCCAGAGTAATATATAAAAGGCCCAAATCACCAATGGTCTCCTTAAAAAGATTGCATTCCTCCTCTAAACAGCAACACCCACCTTTTTTTTCCTCTAAGGAGGTGATGAGATTAAAATCAACTCCAAGAACCCAGTGCACAGAAGGATTCAAATCCCTCAGGTTTATCAAATATTTAAGGAAACTATGCTTATCCCCAGCTTTTTGAGGTCCATAGACATTCGTAATTAATCCATAGATGGGAAAACCAACCACCTTGAAGTAACTCAAAGAGAGTTATGAATTCCTTGAAAATAAGTTAGAGAGACCTAAGAAGGATCCCATAGAATACATAAACCTCTAGAAAAACCTCTTGAATCAATACCCATACTTTCACACTATACTAAATTAAATTTTATTAAAAATTAAAATTATTTTTACATTGTCTTTTATTATAAAACCTTTTCTTTCATAACATTATACTAAATTACATTTTATTACTTTGATTTAAATAGAATTAAAAATGAAAAAGACTAAACATAAAAAAAAAGACTAACAAAACTTTTGTATAGCAAAGTATAGGAGTTATATTTGTGGAAATGTGTGATTATTACATTTGTGACAGCCATCTGTCTTCTTATTTGATTTTAATAGCGATGATGGCATCCTATTTGATTCTAGTAGCGGTATCATATCCTGTAGACGATTATCATTTATTTTTAATGTATTATTGTACTTGTTACGAGAGGATATCAAGCAACATATGACTTGATTTTATATTTTATTGATTTAGTTACTTTTAAAGAAAGACTAACACAACTTTTGAATTTCAATTCATTTTATTTTATGAAATTTTAAAGTTAATCTAAAAATTAATCAATATTAATGTTTATTTAATTATAATTAATGTATACCATTGTAGTTTCTTTCTTTGTACATAATAATAGAAAAGTTATATAAATAATTTTTATTAATTAACAAATCACTTTAAAAAAATAAATATATTTAAATAAAGTTTAAACTCCCTTTCTGAATAAACAAAAAACGGGGCCAACAAGAACGTACATTTAACTTTAAGTAAACTATCTTAACTTGAATAGCATGTAAGAGAAAAAAATTTCAGAACCAAAAAAAAAAAAAAAACCAGTTTCTTGATATTCTATCGAATCAAAGGTAACCTTTTACATCTTCAGTCAGCTATTCAAACCCCATTGGTTCAAAACAGATTAGAAATAAACAATACATAATAGTACAGAACAGAATGAACAATACCCAAGCCGTGTAATAAAAAATACACCAAGCACATGGGTTTCAATACATGAGAGTCCTCTCATAAGTGAGCAATACATAACATCAGTCAGATATGTCCGTAGAGAATAGAACAAGAGCCCAGATATCTTATCTAAGCAGGTGTGTGACTCTCAAATATCATGTAACAACTGCTCAGCAAAACCAGAGATAGCTCAAAGAGTCCATGAGATAATAAACTGAAATAGAATGAGCATATACTAAAATAGCTGGAAAGAGTCTTCCCCAATAATCTCATCATCATAAGATTCTTTAAGTAGGAGATGACCAGGAGCCAAATACAACCCCTCCTTGGATAAGGTATCTGCCCTCTTGTTATGTTCCCTATAGACATGAATGAAATCCACCCAGGTGAATGAGGACATGAGATGTCTGGTGTGGTAGCACCAAGCCTCAAGGTTCACCATGTCAAGGGTGGATTCCCCCTTTGCCCATTTTATAATCACATAGGAGTCGCCAAAGATATGTAGGTAAGGCAACCCAATATCCTTGGCAACCCGTAATGATGCCCAGAGTGCTAAAAGTTCTGCTCTTGTATTAGTGGTGCTCCCACATCCAAGTTTAAAAGCAAACTGAAGATGTTCGTTTAACCAAATACATATACCTGCTCCACCAATGTGTTTTGCCGTAGCTCCATCAAAGAAAACCATAGGAAATTTAGAGACAGGAGGCTTCCCTATGTTCCGGATTTTATTCTTGGGTTTATGAGGTGGTTTATAAGAATTTACCTCATCATGAATGATATGTAATAGGCCAGCCATAATAAGAGACAGATCTTCAAATAACATGCAGTTCCTAGCCTTCCAGATATTCCAGATAAGAAAAAGAGGCAAGTACTGTAAGGATCCTCCCTTAGAAACCCAGTTGGTGAGATTTTCCATAAGGGTAGGAGCAGTCCATAGTAAGTTCACATCATACATACTATTGAGTCCCCAAATCATCTCTTTCACAAATAAGCAACCTACAAAAAGATGATCCACAGATTCAGCTTCCCCATTGCATAAACAACACCTATTGGGGTCGTGCCAACCTTTCTTGCACAAAGTATCCCAAGTGTTGATTTTCTTATTACAGGTGAGCCAGATAAAACACTTCAGCTTGTGGGGAATATTAAAGTGCCAAATATTCAAAATGATATCATTATCCATGATAGTCCTATGATTAGAGACAATAAGATCATAAGCTTTTTCAGCTGTCACCATACCCATCTGATTATCATACATCCAAAGAAGTTTATCCTCAGCAATCCCAATCCTTACACCCCCATGTGTTAGGCCCTTGACATATAAACACCATTGTACAGCCCAATCTCCACCCAAATACAGATCAGATGCAGTGTACCAATTAGAATCCTCAGAACCACACCCTTCGAGATTTTGTGCCTGAGCAAGGTATGATATCCCCAGATCATTGAGGTAATCTCTAAGCTCCTCAGATAATAGGTACTACGAGTTGTGCCCAACGATAGGATCCATCCCCACCTTAATCTTTAAACCATTCCCCAACTTCCATCCTAACTGACAGGTAATGCACTCAAAAATACTTATGAACCCATTCCAAAAGTAAGAAGTGCCAGTTACAATGAATTTTCGGGCTCTAATCTAGTCTTCTAAGGGTCTGTTCTTTAAGTATTTATGAGCAATTATTCTGCTCCAAATACCAGAACCAGTAAGAAGATGCCACATACTTTTCAATCTCAAAGATATACCAAACCATTCAAGGTTCTTAATATCCTAGCCACCATATTCGATAGGTAAGGATAGAGTTTCCCAACTAACCAAATGTGGCTTCTGATAGCCAGCAGAAGACCCCCAAAGAAATTAGAAAATAGTTTTGCGTAGTACATTCAGAATAGATTTAGGACATCTAGCCAGAGCAAACCAGTAGACTTCCAACCCAATGAGAACATCTTTAATAAGTACCACCCTTCCACCAAGAGAGAGAAACCTGTAGGTCCTTTTTTGGATCTTTTTTTCAAATAAATCAATCATCCATCGCCAATCTAAGGTATGATACCCCAGTGGTTTCAGACGATAACCCAAGTACTTAAAACCATCAGTAAGAGGGGTCATCCTGAATGGGAGCATCTCAACAATTTTATCCCTGATATCAGCATCCACATTCTGATAGAGAAAGGATGATTTTTCCATGCTGACAGTCATCCCCGAAGCTGAGCAAAATAAATCCAGTGCATCTTTATAAGCACTCCATTCATCAACAGTACCAACACCAATTAATATAACATCATCAACAAATAACAAGTGTGTTATCGACAGATCAGGAGAGTACTGGAAGCCCTTAATAAGACCTTTTTGTTGTGCATCCAAAATAATACGGCTGAGGCTCTCAATAATCGATATGAATAACAGAGGAGACAAAGGACAGCCTTGACGTAATCCCCTGGAAGCAGGAAAAAATTCCGAGGGGGAGCCATTAACTAAAACAACAAAGCATGAGCTAGAAACACAGCCCATAATCCAATTGACACCTAGTAGGGCAATGCCTATCTGAATAAGCAAAAGTCTAATGAAGGTCCAATTGACTCTATCAAAAGCTTTAACCAGGTCCAGTTTTAGAACCAATACATTGGAATTCTTAGTCTTGATGGAATGTAATAATTCCTGGGTAATTCCCATAGGTTCAGTTATCTGTCTATCCTTGAGAAAGCCAAATTGTTGGGCAGATAAGGATCTGTTGAGGATATGCTTCAGTCTAAGAGCAGCAATCTTGGAGATGACCTTGTAGACCAGGTTACATAAGGATACGGGACGGAAGTCAGCATTTGTCAAGGGATTTTCACACTTAGGTATTAGGGTCAGGAAAGTAGAGTTAAAAGCTCCAGAAATTTTTCCATGTAATCTAGCCTGCTCCACCGCCAGAACCAAGTTTGCCCCCACCAGATCAAAAAAGGCCAGGAAGAACTCGACAGGCCACCCATCTGGTCTTGGACTCTTATCCTTCTTTAACTCTTTTAGTACAGCTTCAGCCTCCTGGGCAGAAATGGGCTTAAGGAAACAATCAATATCTTCATCAGTAGTCATGTTCGGGAAGAGTCTGATAACTCTAAGTTGGTCAGCAATATTAGTAGATTTGTCATCACCAAAAAGATCACTAAAGTGCGGTTTACCAAGATGTTTAAGTGCAGGGTCCTCAGAGACAGAGTTGCCTTCCAAATCATTTAGAGACCAAATAGTATTAGTATTCCTTCTAGCAGATGCATATGAGTGAAAAAACCTCGTATTTGCATCCCCTTCCTTTATCCACTAAACCCTACTCTTCAACCTCTGAGTAGTTATCTCATGGGCCCAGTATTTATCCTTCCTATCTTCAAGGGTTTGTAGTTTGTCAACATTGGAAGCCGAAATGATACCAGAGTCTTCCAATAAGATATTAGATATACCTTCATTGATTTCCAAAATCTGCTGCTTCCTTTCAAGGTTCTTCACCCTATCCCAGGGCTTGATAGTACCCTTAAGTCTATGCAGCTTAAGAGTAAGAACATCCATATGGCTATAGTCATCCATATCCAGAGGGGCCTTCCATGAAGAAAGGACCACATGAGCAAAGTACTCCTTCATAATCCATGCTCTATTAAATTTAAAGGGCCAACAATGTCAGCAAATTTTTGAACCCCATTCCAGACAGATAGGTTAATGATCAGAGACATCTGCAGGGTAGCCCAAGTCCTATAGTAAGAGAGGCAAGGGAGACGAGATTAAGATAAAAGGAACCTATCCAGACTTTTACTAATACTAGCCTTCCCCGAGTGCCCATTTCTCCAGGTGGGACCGGAGAGATTGATAGCAAGGTCCACCAGCTTGTTGCAGGAAATGAGCTGAGAAAAAAAAGGGGCCAAGGGATCCATCCTGGATTTACTACCCCAGACTTCAAAAGAAGATAAGGTAAAATTAAGATCCCCTGCCAATAGTATATTAGGATGTCCAAGTAGTCCCCCTGCCACCAAATTATTCCAGAAAGTAGTTCTTTGAGTATAGGGCCCATAGCAATTAATAACCGTAAAAGTCTCAGACAAACCTTTAAAGTTTTCTTTAAGTATGATGCCAACCATAGAGGAAAAAGCCTTGCAACGGACCAAGTGAGGGTTCTAGCCAGCTAACAATCCTCCAGAAAGTCTTGCTGCATTAGAAGCACAAAATTCCCAACCAGGTTTAAGTTTGGAGAACATAATAAGATATTGTGAGTAACAACACATAGTCTCTTGAATAAGAATCATATCAGGTCTTAAGTCAGATAATAATCTCCAAAGGGATTTTTGTTTGGACATCCCTCCAAACCCCCAAATGTTCATGGACAGAAATTTCATGGGGAAGGGAGCTCCACAGGTGTGCTTACTCTAAGAACCTGTGAGGGAACATGGGAGATATGAGTTTGTTTAGTCGCCTGCTTAAGTCTAGTTGAAAGGGGAATATAGGCCTCGGATCCCCAGTCTCTTCCAAGGGAGGCTTCTTGGATTTTCTGATGGTCACATTCTTAAAGTAGATAGAGTCCAAGGGTAAGGTTGAGGGAGAAATAAGAGTTTTATTCGAAAAGATCGAAAGAGCAGTAAGGAGGGAGGGGTCCTGGAATGCCGGTGCTTTAGGAGGGCTAGAAGAAGTGGTTATAGGTAAAGGGACAGAACTGCTAGGTGGGGACAAGGGGGGTGTAGATGATAAGGAGGGACTGGAAGAGGATTGTGAAAGAGAGGGATAGTGATCCAAGGTAAAGGGGGGTGGACCATCAGCAACAACCTGCTTAGAAGAAGAGTCCAGAGCAGAAGAGTCTAAGGTCTCCATAGGACTAGCTTGAGAGTGAAGAGCAACTGCTTCCATATCTTCTATATACATCAGCTGACCTTTTGAGATATCATCAAAGGTAGAAGGAGAAGAAGATGCATAGATAATATCAGTAGAATCCTCCAGAGGTACAACAGGCAAGGAGATGTCATCAGGTCAGGGTGGATCTTTCTACCACTCTTGAAGGCTGTGGGTGGTAATATGACAGATCTCTTTAAAAATAGTTTGGGAAATAAAAATAATGAAATGGGATAAAGTTTTTATTTTAGAGGAAAAGAATATATGTGGGTTTGTGTGTATAGGTTGGTTTCGAGAAAGATATGATAACTTTATATTTATGTGAAGTTAGGTTGAAAAAAATGTTTAAAAAAAATTGATAAGATTTTTTATTATATCTTAATATCTTTCACATTCTTAATTTCTTAATTTCTTAATTTCATTTTAAATTTATATGCATTCCCATCTTTAATAAAATTTATATATATATCTTTATATATTCGTCCACCTCCACCTCTGCTTTAATGATGAAGTTATAAAATATTTTAATATTTTCATCCTAGCACCACGCCATCCTCTCCTACCTAGTCCCACCATTTATAGAGTGTCACAATCCTCTCCCTACCTCGTCTCGAGTGACCTTACTCAATGCAATGCCATGCTCCTACCTGGCCCCACTAACAATCCTCTCGGCCTCGTCTCCATTGACCTTACTCAATGCAATGCCATGCAAAAAAAAAAAGACTTTTAAAGAACATAATTATAATTGAAAACAAATGGAAAAGATAATAACTATAATAAAAAATAAATGGAAAAGCTAAAACCATATTTCCATTATATTTTACATTATTCTAGCTTCTTTTGTGTGAAATCAAACATCATTTCATCATATAAGCTTAAGACTAGTAAGTTACAAAAAGCTGTAGGAATAATTTTGTTTAATATTAGTTTGAAATTATATATATGAGTTTCTATTAATTATATCAAATATGTTATGTTTCGTAGTCATTTTCAAAAAGATATTTAACAATGTAAATAAAAAATATGCATATAAAATGTATGTTTATACTGCTATATAACAAGATACTATAAGCTATCTTCTAAAACATATTATGCATTTTATATATATATAATCCAATATAATAAAAATGTGCTTTTTCTTTGCTTTGTATAGCTTTGAATTGTTATGGATAGATTGATTGTGTGTTAAAATGGTCTTGGGTTGATTTTAGCTTGACTCTCTCTGTTGCTTACCCTCAAGTGCCATAGGCGAGGACCTATTTGAAGTCCATTTTTCGAAAGTTGATCTACCAATTGATTTCATTCCCTATTATGTGAAGAATGTAATCTGATGGATTGTGTCCAAACAATAACAATTAGCTCCTCATACGAAGGCTTGAGTCAAATGTTCCTTGGGGATTTTTTAAGCCTCATCCAATCGATCACCAAATGAGAATCCTCCATCATTTGAATATTTTGTATGGCATGTTCAACAACTAGTTGCACTAAAAGCTTAAGGGTCGTCATCTCTGCTTGGTTGTTTGTACTATGCCCAAAGCAAGCTGAAAACTTTATTGAGTGGTCATGAGAGATGTATAAGACACCTCAATCCCCCCCAATGTGTGGTGTCCCCTCGACAACACCATCAAAATATGTTGAGGATCCTAATATGTCAATAACTTCTAGTTGGATGTGAGTTTGAGGAGCCTCGTCATTAGCTTGAGAGAAATAAAATAGCATTGAAAGGCCAATAATAACACATATGAATGGAGAAGGCTCATTGTTTTAAAAATGGACGTATTCGTAGTAGATAACCGGATGCCTCACATCACAATGAAAGGAAAATCCTTGAAGTCCCTATAACTATGCTTATGAAAAAAACACAGTCATCAACAATATAATGAAATAAATTATTCTCTTCATATATATATATATAATTAAAAAAAATAACACATAAATCTGACTAAACATCTTACAATACATTTTACTATAATTATAATCTACTTAGTATAATCTCCAACTCTCCAGAAAATCAATTCGAAGATAGATTCACACAACATCCATTAAAAATCTATCTATGTTGATAAAGTTTATAATCATGTTTATACGGTCTTATAAAGTCTCTATAAGAAGTTAGATGACTATATGAACATTAATACTCATACTTAGTGAAATTCTTATGAAGTATTAATAGGTATATAACAAAGAAAGAATATATAAATTAATTTTAAATATAATATGTTTATAATATAGGTAAATTGGGTCCATAACAAAAAATGTGAGAGTTGCTAGAGGCATCAAAGTCAAGTCAAATATTTTTATGGCTTTAAAGTAGTTTTGATATTGTATTATATTTAAAACGACTTTTTAGTAAGTTTTTTTTAATACAAGAACAATATTTTAAAATAATTAAGTATTATTTTTCTTAAGGTGTGATAGACTAGAGTTGATCCTAGTGGACGCTAATTATTATCATAATCATCATTTAAGTAGAGTTCCTGAAATTTCTATGTTGTATAACAACTATTACAAAAATAATTTCTTGAGACACTAGCATGTTGCAAAATCATATTTTGAGGCACTTATAAATTGAGTTTTGATTATTTAAAAGAAATCATTGGCTGAGAGCATTAGTTGCACAGAAGAAGAAGTGCATTCTACAACCATAAAATATTATTAAAAATAACTTATCTCCTTAAATTAAATTTAAATTATTTAAAATTACATACATATAAAACAACATAAATTAGATAAACTTAAACCATAAATATTAGATTCCACATTTTCACTCTAAAATAAATTTACATCTTGAAAAATTTGATCTCGATGACAATAATAGATCAATAGAGATCTAGATATACCTAGCAAAGAAAAAAAGGAAACTCCTTAATATCCATATATATGGCAAAGAAAGAGGTCACGTGGGTACACCGTAAAGTAGGTCTATGTAGCGGTCAAGGCTAGACCCAAGAAGCCAGCGACAAAGCCTATAAACTTCCAATTGGAGACATAGTCATAAAGGCCTCCCAGTGTCCTCTTGATTTTGGTCTAATGAAATTTTTTATGGAGCACAAAGTAAAGTTGTCTACCAAGGTCGTCAGAATGAGGTCCCAAGTTACCTGTAAAGAAGGGTCGAGAAAAGTCGTTCCACATCTTGGCTATGGATTCGTCTGCTAATGTGGTGCTCTCAATGACACGACAATCCCTGAGGACGCGAACATTTTGGGGAGTATAGATGAGGCATTGCATGAGCCCAACGTAATCAATGACGGAGGTGCCACGAGAGACATGGTTGAACTCCCAGGCAAGCATGTTCCGCAACAACACTTCCATCTGCATTTCAGTCACATTTATCCGTGGAAGGTAGAGCGTACATGACCAACTGTCGAATCGGATCATCATCTTATCCAGGTTGGGGTCGGAGACGAACATTGACTTGAATTTAATCCCGTTCTTCGCCAACTTCTCAGTGTTCAATACGATTTCATACTTCCATTCAAATGAAGGTCTGTTACACTTCCGAAATATAGTGGCCAGTATATGAACATGGATATTCATAATGCAAAAATTTATGCGATCTAATAAATCCGTGTCTTGATCCTACGGTTTCACCTGTAGGATTGGCGAAACGAATGCGTGCATGTAAGTCAGCAAATGTGGTTGGTTTTCAACTGTTGCTCCATTCCGCTTGATATATTCATCATCAGAGACCTCCAACTTGAAAGAAGAGAGCACTGCGCACGTCTTATGCAACAATTGATTCAGGTCTTCAAGGAGTCCATGATACATTGAAGCTTCTTTCACGTACTCAAAAACTCCATTAAGCACAGTTAGCGGGATCTGGTTCTCCAGCATCAAAATATCGCTCTTGGTGCACACCTCAAGCGGACGTAATTCGATCATGTCATCATGTAAGTTGGGACTCGGTCTCCAACTGCTGGGACGAGGATCATCCACCAGCGTTGTTTCTTGATCACGAGATACATACAGCCCAATTAAGAATTGTAACAAAAAGGATGAATCTACGGCCATCATCAGAGTGAAGTAATTCTGGGACTGCTCTTCTTCTTCTTCTTCTGTAGTACTACTACTATTTGGCAAGTGATAGAAACTCTTTATCTTTGGCTGCATTTGTTCCATCAATTCAAGTATGGACTTGAAACTCTTACCACGTTCACTCAGTTTCTGGGATAGCCTAGCCGCAACCTTGCCTTTGCACATCTCCGCCCTTGAAATCTTACGTCCCGCGCAAGAAGAGTAGTCTTTATCCAGTGTGGAATGGTGGTAAGGCCCAATGGACACAAACTGCGGAATATAAGCCTCCGGTTTTGTCATCCGCAGAGGTGTCGCCACGCGCAGGATCGCATCCTCTTTGGTCGACTACTCTCACCGTGATTATAAACCATCTCATTGATTTGAACAATCCACTCACTCCGAAACATGAGATTTCCTTCCGCCATTACTCCCCCCTCTACAAATTAATACAGCTCTACTTCTACGAATGTCCCCTTAAAATATTATATAAATAATCTTATATAAATAGATAGGCTTCGCACATATCCTGAAAAGCGCACTCTGAACCAGAAAATGTGGTTCACCTTAACCTTTCTAAAATGTTAACCTTTTTTTAAAATGTAGTTCACCATTGGTTAGAGGGTTATTCCAAAAAAAATACTAATATTTGTTATTTAAACATGAATTAAAGTTGGTCACATTACATCATTAACACATTTAATACAAAGGGGTTTCACTAGACCATATCAAGCCTAGGTGGGGAGGGTAACAATCATTCCTCCCAACCACCCAAGCTACATCCAATGGAAAAATTAAAACTTAATCTACCAAAAGCTATTTTAGTAAAATTCAATTTAACAAAAATTAAAATTTAATCTACCAAATGTTTTTTTTTTTAACAGAAACTAAAAAGGTATATTATAAACGGGCTGTGCACAGCCATTCAGTACATAGCAAAAAAGGGGAAGGATAGTCCTGCAAATAAGAGATAGAGCACTGTAGGCTAAACTGAGAAGAAGACAAAAAAACTACATACAGAGTTCTTCCATGATGACTAACAGTACGGGCAGTATATACCCTTATATATTGCTTACATAATAAACGACAAAAAAACATGTATCCATAAAACCAGATTACAGATGGTCTCTGAAGCGAACTGGCTGCACAACTGACTCTTCTTCCATTGGACGCTCCGCTGCAGCAGTCGCTCCATTGATCCTGCTGCCTTGGTTCATGGAGATGAGATGCGCAAGGTCCTCCTGAATCCTATCCACCTTCCCCAGCATCTGACGCAGGGTGATTTCATTATCGTCAATCCTGGAGTCGTGGTTGTTGATTTGAAGGGAAGTGTAGCTCACAGTGTCCTCCAACTTTTTTATGTCGTGGGCTATCTCCCTGTTATCCATGATTCCTATGGAAACCATCTCATACAGACGCCTCAAATTTTTCTTAATGTCTTGAATACCTGCATTGTCCCCTGGTTGAGCCATCCTGTCAGGATCAGTGGAAATATCTATACAATCGAACTGTCTATACAGAGAATCAGCAGATAAAGTGTTGTTCGAAACCTCAAGCACTGGAGGATTGAGAATACAACTGAGCACTAACAATTCTTGTTGAAGCACCGAACCCCCTTGCCTGTCGGAGAAGACCAATGTTCCTACTGCATCCTCCTGCCACCCAGAACAAATGCAACCTAAAACACAATGTGGGCTGCCAGAGCGTATGATATTTATGTCTGCACCAGAGCCGTGAAGCCACAGCGCCGAGGTGAGATTACAGCAGCAGTTGGATAAGGCTGCGAGAGCCAGCCTCTCCTTAACAAATGAGCGAGTCAAGGGGAGAACCTGCCAGGGAATACCAAGCAATTGACCTCCTTCTATACCAGACACCACCTCCTGAAGAATTTGAAACCTGTCATAAGAGCCGAATAGAGCCGAGACCGAGAGAGAATGCATGACTTCACAATGAAGCAGCATATGGAGAGGCCCAAAAACAGAACAAACGTGCGGGGGAGGATAGCAATAATCCCACCGCCTCATCAATTTAATGCAGGGAGAGCTCGATAAGAGGGAAAGGCAGATCGTGATCCACGCGGCCAAGAAATAAAAGGTGAGAGGACGGGCCCTTAAATGAGGAGAGCCGGCGAATTGTGAGTGGAGGCCAGCTGCAAAGGGGAGGGGCAAGTCGAGAAAGGGGAAATAGAAGAAGGGGGGGAGGACTAATGAAAGGAGGGGATGATGAAGGTGGAGAAGGGGATAGGAGAGAAGAGGGGGAGGAAAAAAAGAGGGGAAGGGAGAGGAGAAAGATAGAGGGGAAGAAGAGAGAGAAGGGTTAATTTCATTGAGTTGGGGGCGGGTTATTTGTGTCAATAGGGAAATCCAATAGGCAGTTAAGCGAGGAGGAAGCATCCAGCACCTCATTAGGGAATAGGTTGGGGAGAGGGCTGGGCTCCATTCTGACTGAAAAGTCCTTGCGGGAGGGAGGCTCCCACATTGGCTATACTATCCGCAGCGATGTTGTTTTGCCGAAGGATATGATAAATCTCATAGGATTTGGACATGAGGAGCTTGGATTTCCCATGTAACCGACGACATTTGATAGCTCCTGAAGGATATCCATTGACCATCTTGTAAATTACGTGCCTTGAGTCCCCGAATATCAGAACCTTATGAATCTTGATATTTTGTAAGAGGTGAAGACCCTGAATAAGGGCCAACCACTCCGCTTCATTATTGGTTCTTCTCCCTAGCCCCCAAGCAAAGGTCTGTTCAACATATCCTTCAGGATTCAAGAGAATCCCCCCCGCACCTGCCACCCCTGGGTTACCTTTCGAGGCACCATCAAAGAAGAAGGCAAATGAGTTTTTTTCCTTGAGCCAGAGCTTAAATTCATTGTCAGAGAGGCGAATTTCCCAGGGAAGGGTCCGTCTAGGTTGCCTTACTCTTCCTATGTTGCTTTTGGACTGGAGGGAGCTTCCCTCTTTCAAAAAGTTTTTGCACCAAGTATCATATGGTTCAGGGATGATTTCTTGCTTCGAGAAGACAATGTTGTTAGAGGCAAACTTCTCAAATATCATTCCTATGGTTTTTGCTGCAATGATGACCGGGATAGCTTTTTCTTCCTTGAATATGGCACGGTTTCTTGCGAGCCACAGCTGCCAACAGAGATTCTTTGGGAGAGAAGCCCAAAGGCGACTCAAGATGGGTTTCTTTCTCAAAGACCCAGGGAAGAGGCTCATCCATTCTTTGAAGAGCTGAGTCGCTGAGTATGGCAGAACTCGCTTGAAATCTGGAGGGAGGACGATCTCCCAGGCAAGTAAAGAGACTTTGCATTGGAAAAATATATGGCTGGTTGTCTCTTCGGCTAAGCCACACAAGGCACATCGAGAAGGACCAAGAATGCCTCTTTTTCGCAAATTTTCAGCTATTAGTAGCTTGTTATGTAAAAGGGTCCAGATGAATCTATTCACTTTTGGGATGCTGTCAGGGTGCCACACCTTCTTCCAAATTTTCTCTCCCGTACTTGGTTCTGCAGAGATAGTCTTATATCCTTCTTTGACACTGTATTGACCTGCGAGCCCCCAACCAAGGCGATCCTTATCTAAAACTCGCGATGGGGAGAGACCGTGAAGACTCGAGCGCAGGGAAGTTGTTGCATTTGCCATATGTGCTGGAGGTGTGAGCTCTTTCTAGCCCCTCCATTGTCCCGAGATGTCCCATTGAGAGAGGTCGAAGAGAGTATGGATCCCCTGGCCACTCGCCCAGTCTGCTAAAGGAGCCAAACCTGGAAGCAAGGAGATAGGAGGCTGTCCCAAAATTCTACTGGTCCAAACATTAATTCTTTTCCCGTTCCCTGGGATCCAGTAGCATTTTTCTTTTATAATGTTGATGGATGCTTTGCAAAGCTACCATAAAGTGGTTCCTTTTCCTGTCCATGCGCTATCCATCATTTTTGACCGGGGTCTTCTAATATACTTTTTTCTGATGACTTCCTTCCACCAGTCCCTTCTTCCTGAGATCAATCTCCAAATCATTTTGGCTCCCATAGCTTTGTTCATGAGCTCTGGACCTCTGATGCCTAGTCCTCCTTGATTTTTAGCTCATTTTACCGTATCCCACTTTACCAAGTGAAACTTCTTAGTTTGAACTTTCCCTCCCTGCTAAAGGAACCTTCTGATCTCCTTACTGATGTTGTTAATGATATTCTTGGGAGCAAGGACCATTGAGCTTGTGTAGATGGGGTAGGAGGACAGAATGGACTGAATTAAAATAGTTTTCCCTGCTAAGTTTAGCCACTTCGATCCCAAAGACTGTATCTTATCCTTGATTTTTTGGACAACCGGAATCCACATTGAGGAGGTCATAGATTTTTTGACAACAAGGATGCCCAAATAAATGAAGTGGGTCTAGTTGGGATTGGTTTTGATTTGGAGGATTTGGGATATGCTACGGAGGATTGGAGCAGGACAGTTCCAGCTATAGATTTGACACTTGTTCAGGTTTGCTGAGATTCCTGAGGCTTGGAGGAAAGAGTCCAAAGGGCGGAGAGAGTTCCTGGCTATTTGGGTGGAAGCTATTCCCAGGAAGATGGTGTCATCCGCAAAAAGGGCGTGGTTGATGGGGTTAACTCCATTCCTGAAAGACAAACCCGGGAGAGATCCTTCGGCTTGAAGTCTAGCTAGTCTTCTACTTAGGGAATCAACAACCAGGATGTAAAGGAAAGGGGAGAGCGGGCAGCCTTGCCTCACCCCTCGAGAGGCTTTGAAGAAAGCTGATGGTCTACCATTGATAAGAGGGGCTATCCAGGGGGAAGTTATGCAAGCTTGAATTTGATTGATGAAGGCAGGAGGGAACCCAAATCTGTTAAGAACCATGATGATAAAGGAATGCCTCAGCCTGTCAAAGGCATTAGCAAGAACCAACTTAATGGCCATCCCAGGCTCACCCCTCTTGGTGCTAGAATGGACAGCTCCCTGAACTAGAAGGATATTGTCACTAATGTGCTTGCCTGAGATGAAGCCTCCTTGATTGGGGGATATAAGGGAGGGAATAATTTGTTTGAGCCTCAGGGAGAGAACTTTAGAATTTTTTTTTATAGGAGGTGTTGCATAAAGAGATTGGCCGAAATTTTTTAATAGAAGTGGGGTTGGTCTCCTTAGGGATCAAAGCTAGGAAGGTAGAATTAGTGGCTCCCCCCATGTTTCCTTTGGCCATCCAGGACATGAGACGCATTAGGTCCCTCTTGATAAGAGACCAAAAGATTCTGTAGAAGAAAATGGGGAATCCATTCAGGCCTGGAGCTTTATCCGGATCCAGATTGCTTTTTGGACTTCTTCTTCCGAGATGGGGGATTCGAGCATGAGCTTGTCTTCAGGGCTAACAAGGGGGGTGATATCAGAAACCATCTCTTCCATAAGGCGATGAGTGGTTGGTTCCTCATCATTATATAGGTGCTCAAAAAAATTTCTTACCTCTGTGCTAATGGCCGCCTGCCCTTGGATGACTGTTCCATATTCAGATTTGAGTTCCCTGATAGTGTTCCAGCGCTGCCTATCCTTGCATTGGTTTTGAAAAAACTTCGTGTTCAAATCTCCCCCTTTAAGCCAGAAGATTCGCGAGCGGAGCCTCCATCCCTCCTCTTCTTGCCTGAGGATTTTCTGAAGTTGTGTTTCAAGTTCAATCTCCTTGAGGAGGTGCTCCTTGGTAATCGTATTAACTTCCATTTCTCTTTGCAGCTGTTCCATTTCCTTCACAATGTTTTTCTTTTTCTCCATTGGTTCTTGGAAATGGGTTTTTGCCCACGATTTGAGTGCTTCCTTAACCCTTTTTAATTTATGTTCCCAGGAATAAGCTGGGGAGCCTGGGATGAAGTAGCGCCAGGCATTGGAGATGATATCCCAAACTTCGTCCGATTCCAGCCATATTTTATTGAATCTAAATGGTAAAGGTCCCAAGTTTTCCACCGGTGGAAAATAGAGACAAATTGGCTTATAATCCGAGACAGCAGAGCTCAAAATTTTGACTTTCGGGATAGGATTGAGGAGATGGGAGCTGACTAGAAATCGATCCAGTTGGGCCGCTATATGTCCAGGGCCCAGTCTTCTATTGCTCTAAGTGTAGATACCATTTTTGGGTTTAATGTCAGTGAGGTCCCATTGAGAAATGATATCCTCCATCCTTTCCCCAAAGGGATCCCTCACCTTGGATCCTCCTCTACGTTCTTCTGCAGAGATGGTGGCGTTGAAATCACCTGCTATGAAGCATGGTAGCAACTTCTTGTCTTCACTTTACTCTTCTAACGATGTCCAAAAGCTCTCCTTCTGAGAGTTCGTGGTTGGGCCATAAACATTCCCAATCCAAAACTGTTCGTTGTTTTTATTATTATTTTCAAGTTTAATAAGAATCCAATTCCTATTTTCTATAGCCGAACATAGGGCGAACTGGTCTGAGTTCCACCAGCAAAGAAGCTCGCCTGAAGCCCCGATTTCACTGATGGCAAGACCTGCCCCTTTTGGCCATATGTTTTTTTATGGTGGTAATACTGTCTTCTGCTGACTTTTTAGTCTCCTGGATGAGAAGAATTGAGGATGCTTCCATAGTTTTAAACCGTTTGATGACTTCTAGTTTCTGCACACCTCCCAGGCCTCTACAATTCCAGGAGACTACTTTCATTATTTCCTAGATTGCTTTAGGGCCCTATCCTTCTCCTTTTTCTCCTCTTCTGCTGTGAATAGATATTTATTCGCCTGCGAAGTTTTTACTAAGAAATCCAGATTCGCCTGCTTGTCGGCCGCCTTTTCCCTTGCTGCCTCCTGCTCTCTAATGATTCTGTTAGATCTTCGCCCTTTCCTGGATTGGGGTTCTTGCTCTTTAGTAGAAGTGTCAGTTATTTCTTCTGCACTAGCTTTTGCCCCTGTCCGCGAGTTGGAACCTTCAAAGGCTGCCGCTTGTTCTTTCCTTTCCTTAGGGCTTCCAGGCCCCTTTCTCAAAGCTTCCTTTTCCTGGTTCTGCTTGTCTCCTAAACCCTTGTCCTGATCTTCCTTTTCCTGCTGGGGAACGTTGACTAGGGGATCAGATTCATGGTTCTCCATCTCGTGGGTTGTTTCTTTGTTTCCTTCCTCCTGCGTCTCAATATCCAGGACCTCGAACCTATTTCCGGGGGGGCTCTTTGACGTGGGATTCTGCTATTTTGAGGGCTTGGCAGTCCTCTTCCCGCTTGCAACGTTCCATCCCTCAGTTGGGGAGTCATCCGAGATGGGTTTTTCAGGCTTTTTCAGATAGGATTTTGCAAAATGGCCATATTCATGGCATTACTTGCATTTAAAGGGGATTTGCTCGTAATCCACTGTTTGGAGATGATTCCAACCGTCAATGGAGAGCAGGATTGATTCCGGCAAACCCTTCTCAAGATCTACTTCAACACAAATGCGGGCGCAGGAGAACATTGGGGCTTTTGGTTCAGATTTATCTATATATTTCCTGAGGGAGTTCCCTATTACTTGAAAGTCCTTGTCATTCCAGCAGTGGAGAGGGAGGTGAGGGAGCTTGACCCACACAGACACTGCTTTTGGGATATCTTTCTCCGGGTTGAAAGATAGATCCCATTTGTTCAAGTACATTCCTCTTGGGCCCATGAAATAAGGGCCATTCCTGAAGATTAAATCCCGATCTTCCTTCCTTTCAAAGATGAAATAAAAATAACCTTTACCACAAAAGATCTGCTGAACCTCCCCCTGTATTAGGGTTCTCCAGTTTTTATTCAACCAGACCTCCACTGAGCGAGGGGAAGGCCAATGGCCGGTGAATAACCCTATGAGACCTTTCTCAGAGAGGGCGACTACTTTTCTCTTTGAAGCTACTGAGCTGAGCTGAGCTTCGGGGATCTCTGCACGTTTGACAAACTTGGAGGGGGGGCCGCAGCAGCTTGAACCTGAGGCATAGCGGCCACGATGGAATGAAACTTGTCCTCAACGGACTCTGGATCCGGCGGATCCATGGGAGGGACGACGCCCCCGGCGGCTAGGGTTCGAACGCGCCCGCAGGGCCTTCAGAGCGCTCTCTTCACAGCCCGATTTTTTTTTGATAGGATTACTAAGGTTAGAAAACAAAATTAATCTACCAAATGTTAAATACATCTAGTTGTGAAGAAAAAAATAGAGGTCTTAGTGTTTCCTAAGGCTTAAACACTGTATTGCCAAAAAAAAGGTCACTGTGTTCCCTAGCATTTAAACAATGTATTGCATCTTGATTTTCGATTATATTAGGTATAGCTATTGTATTTCATTATCCATTGGAGGTCATCGTGTTTGTTGACATACTTCAGTCAACACGGGTTCACCCTCACTGTGCACTTTTCCAAAAAAATGGGCACTCTGTCTCAATCTGTCGCAATGCTACTCATAGATCTAAGAGTACACATCAACTATAATATACAAGGATTGCTTAATTTCTATGGACATGCATAAGATATTTAACTAGCAACAACCTTATTAATAAGATTAATATGTTTGGAATACGCAGAGAGGAATATATCACCAGTGCAGTTAATTTAATAGTTGTGTCATGATTGGAGTTAACCTAATAGTTAATCTAATAGTTATCCAATATAATTGTGATTAGATTTAAAGTTAAGCTAATATTTGTAGAATAATTGGATTTAAACTAATAATTGTATCTAATAGTTAATTTAAAAGTTAATATATCAACCATTGCAGTTCAATTAAAATTTGTGAATGGACATGAAGTTAAGTTAAAGTTGTATCATCATTGGACTTAACCTAATAGTTATAAAATTTTTCCGTAAAGAATGTGTCAGTTACTTGTATCTAATAGTTAATCTAACATAAAAACCACTTAAGTTGTGGTTGTTAAGCTCATTGTTGTATCATCATGTTGGAGTTAAGCTAATAGTTGTATTTAATAGTTAATTTAAAAGTTAATATAAATCTATTGTAGTTAATAAAAGAGCTTCGAGTTATCCTGACTTCTAGCTTCCAAAGGGAGTTGGACTAAGCCTTATGCACATTAACTGGACTCCCAATTGGTAGGTGGAGTTCGAGTGTCACATCAGTTGCACATTACCATGCCACTAAGTGCAATTATCACATGAGTTAAGAGGAATTTATTAGGAGTTTAGAGGATTTTATTAGGAATTATACTATCACACGAATTACACTTTACTTTAACTCCCAACTGTAAAATGCATTTTGACTAATTAACTCGACTTCGAGCTGCTAGATGGAGTTCAACTGTCACATGGACTACACATTACCATGCCATTAAGTTCAGTTATCACATGAGCTATTTTTTACTTTTTATAATTGTTTATAAGGAGCTCGAACAACTAATAGTTAATTTAAAAGTTAATATAAATCTATTGTGGTTAATAAAAGAGCTTTGAGTTATCCTGACTAAGCCTTATGCACATTAACTAAACTCCCAGTTGGTAGGTGGAGTTTGAGTGTCACATGAGTTGCACAATACCATGCTACTAAGTGTAGTTATCACATGACTTCAGAGGAATTTATTAGGAGTTCGAGTGTCGCATGAGTTGCACAATACCATGCCACTAAGTGCAGTTATCACACGAGTTCAAAAGAATTTATTAAGAGTTTGAACTATTTTATTTGGAGTTCAACTCTTACATGACTGCACATTAGCTAGACTCCTAGATGCCAAATGCACTTCGACTAAGCCATAAGTAATTAGAGTTGTAGTTAAGCTAATAGTTGTAGAATCATTGGAGTTAAAATAATAGTTTCATATAATAGTTAAGCTAATATTTATCCAATATAACTTTGATTAGAGTTGAAGTTAAGCTAATAGTTCTAGACACATTTGTGTTAAGCTAATAGTTCTAGACACATTTGTGTTAAGCTAATAGTTGTATCTAATAATCGATGGAGTTAAGCTAGTAGTTGTATCTAATAATCGAATAGTCGAAGATTAATTTTAATTTTTACAACTATCACTAACTGTACTTATCACTTGTTAATTAAATTATTTTTTATTTTTTTGAAATTATTAATTATTAATTTTGGATGACACTCATATAATCAATCTGGATAGTAAACTTGTCTCATTTCTTGTCTCATTATAGTTTGATCTTGGACGACTACCATAGAATCAATGTCGAGAGTACACTTGTCTCATTCTCGTCGGTAGATGAAAAAGCATAGATGGTTTTCCACCCCAAAATTCTAACATATATACGCCTATCGACATAAAAATAGTAAAAAATAAATGTATAAAATATCTATCACCTAACTCATGTGCATCAACAATTATTCCAAAAATTAATTGGTGTATATTTCCTACACGTGAATTCATGTGGATCACAAAATGAGTGTAAACAAGGGCATGATAATTATGAGGCCGGTTTGATGATTATATACTCTGACAACATCAAAATCGTTGATAGTTCTATTTCGTTGTGCATCAGGGATCATTCCATAAAGCAGTTGGTGTGTCTCAGTTGGTATGTCCCATGTTAGTAATGTGATGATTTAGTTTTCCAACTCGAATTCATGTGTATCACCCAATGTGTGTGCTAGTAGGACAAGATAATTTTGATGATTCTATATTCTGAAAAAACAACAAAATCCTTCACAGCTCTATTTCGTTGTCATGGGCCTGTGTTGTGGATGGCATTTAAAATCAAATGTTGGAAATTTTATGGTACTCTCCTAATAATTATGTTTCAATGGCATCTATAATTGGTGCCAGGTGGACAATGAAATGGCATTTACAATCCAATAGTGGGCATTTGATGGGACAAATTCAAGCCAACTAACACTAGATTCAAAAATTTCCTTTATTTCCCAAATGAGTTGGTGGTGTGCTTTAAATGAATGCCTTTTAAAATCCAACAAGACAAGCATGCTATACAATATGGTGTTAGATCTACTCTAGCATATATAATCAACAATGTATAAGTAATTAAACAAATCCATGGATTCAATATTCATTTAAATGCACATTATTGGACAGGAAAATATATTTCTATTAATCAAATCATAGATTACACAAGTGACAACCTCTGACAGCACGTCTGCGAACCAGAGAAACTGAGTCCTCCACCACCGCAACCTCCATCTCTCGATAGCAAGCTCACAAGCAAAGGCAGGCTTGGGATGAACACAAAGTGCTCCAAAGGGAAAAGGGATGTAGACTCAAGTATAAGCAAGCTACGACAACAATGGACTATAGTTTTCTTGCTCTTCAATTCCTCCCCTTCAATCTATCCAAGGGGTTCCTTATATAGTACTCCAAACGGGTAATGGAGGGTCAAATCCGAGCGATATCGAGGCATATGGAAGGCCAAGACACAAGTGGTTCGGACACACATCAAGAAAAACTCCAAAAATATTTGGTCTTATGCACACATCCCGATGTATGTGGGTTTGAGGTCAATATCGGCGTATACACGTGAGTATGGGATTAAAAGTTGCATACAGCAATATACAGGTGTTTTTAACGATGAGCTTGGAAACATCAAAGTATAATATTGGTCCATGGGGTCCAAAGAGTCTGTAGAGGGACAGGGAAGGCCATAAATGTGTGATCAACCATGTGTGGTAAAATCAACTGTAACATCCCCCATGCAGTGATCAGCTTTTGGATCCCTTTAAACCAACCTTGTTTGGATCTTTCCCTCTCACCCACCCCAATCACTTACTATCCACTTTGACTTTCCTTGATGAGCATTGAGAATTGTGGTCAATGTAAAAACTAATCTTCCCCTCATTTATGATAATTGGGATCCTAAATAGAGAGCTCGTTGCTTCTCTCAAGTTGTATGGATGGTAGGTGTTTAAATTTGGATGGGTATTTCATCAAACACTTGGATAACCTCCCAAAAATTGCTCACAATCTACTACTTCCAACTTAGGATGAATTTGATTCAAACACTTTGTGGCCCCACCTGTAAAATGACCTTATCATAAAAATATACCGTGTTGTCCTAATATTTATGAATGATGAATGGTAAGGTTTTTATGAATTTTGGCCTGCAACATATGATTAACTTGTCCTCATTTGTCCCAAGTCTCAGAAAAACCAAGTCCCCTCAACCCTAGCCATTTTTTGGTTAACATCATTAGACATTGCATCTATCCCTTCACAATTATTGGTGAGAGCAAGAAGAAATATTCTCCCTCTTCTTCCTGTACTTTTATTTTCTTTGTGATGTTGATGTCAAGCTATGGTCCCATGCTTCATAGGGTTTTCCTAGTTCATGTGCTTCTCCTTATATTGTCAGTTATATTTCTTGTATTTTGATAACATTTTAGCTTTAGGAGAGTTTTGGGCACTTCCACAGTTTAGTGGACACTGATTGTAATGTCTAGTCCCATTAACCTATCACTTAGTCATATATGGACATTAGTAAAATTATTCCATTATCTTATGTTATCTCAAAACATATCCATGCAAAGAAAACAATTTTTCTCTCTTACGTTAGTTTTATGCTCTCCTCCTCCTCACCTTCATGATTTTCAATATTTTGATCATGTTGCATAACATACATTGCACGTCAGACCCTCACTCAAGCCACAATAGATACCCTTACCTAACTCTCAAATACTCTATGTAGCTTGCTAGCAAGTGACCATAAATAATTGGCATTATATAGCTTCCCCTCTCCTTTAACATTTAAACTTGGACATTGAAAGCTTCTACTTCGTAGCTCTCCATCAATGGGCACTATCTCACTAAATGGGATACTAACATAGGCATCCAAACAAAGATCTACAAAGTCCACTTGAAAGTCACATGGATAGAGCGAAAAGAGCCCCTAACTCTAGAACTTCATCAATACCTTCACACTTATAAAAACTTCAAGAAGGGTACTACATGCCTTAGCAAATTGCAATTAACTTGTACTTCTATACTAGCTTAGAGTACGTCTAGACTAGGTTTGGGTCTATTTCCCATAAGTATGCATTGAAACAAGTTAAATCATCTTCAAAGGGAGCAATGGACTTTAGTTATGCATGCATGGACTTCAATGTGAAGACCAATTTATATTTGGATGCCCTAACTTTCAGAATAAATGTAGTCATTACCATTTCTTGTTAAGAGACTATCATGGATATTTCAAACTTCCATAGAATACATGAGGACCAAAGAAGGTGGGGTTTTTCATTGTTTCGCTTTCAATTTGTTTAGATTATGCTTATTTCACTATTTCATTGGTCTTGGTATTGTCTTTTTCCCCATTAATGACTTTGTCAACCTTGGTATGCTTGCCATTCTTAGTTTTGTCCCTCATTCTATCGTGATTGAACATAGTTTGTGATTTGGAAATTTATAGTTTACAACTACTGATATTAATCATAGCATTGGTAATCAATTAGAGGATCAATTGGTAAGGAAACCTATAGTAACAGGGTAAATCAACCTTTAAATTCAATTTACATTTGATAAAGATTCCCTTTCAAAATAAGCCACAATTTAGCAAGTTCCCCTTGAGCTTATGATACTAAAGCAACAATCCAACTTTCACAAAGTATTAAGGTGAACAAGAGGAAGTCATGAAAAAATGCCGACACGAGAAATGATTTCATTTAAAATGTTTAAATTTATATATATATTCAAAACCATATTTTTCTCCAGACCTCTTGTAAGAATTTTGAGTTGCAAATATTATAGAGATCAAGCAAAGAGTAAACTAACTTTATTATTAACTCGATTATGTAGTATCAAAGGATGTAATTGACAAAATTACAATGGTGATCTTATAGATATATGAGATAAGGAAACCTTTCTTCAAAAAATGAAAGAAAAGACCAAATACATATTGGGTGGATAAACAAAAAGACACAGGTAGTGATAGATGTAGGTAAAACAATGGACAATGACTATAAAAGAGGAAGACCAAATACATATTGGGTGGATAAACGAAAAGACACAGGGAGTGATAGATGTAGGTAAAACAATGGACAATGACTATAAAAGAGGAAGGTCCTCCTGAATCCATATAGAAGCAGCAGCGCGATATGGAGAGGCGTGCATGACTGTGTCCATTTCCATCTCTGTTCGTAAACTAAGTAGAGTAGTGAAATACGTACCAAGTACAGTAGGTCTGTAAAGCGCTCAGGGCTAGACTCAAAAACCAAGCGGCAAAGGCATAAAACTTCCAGTCGGACATCAGGTCAAAAAATCCCGAAACCATCCGACAGATTTTGCTCTTGTAATTGTTTATCGAAAGCACCAAGTGGAAATTTTTACCGAGGAAGTCAGAATCAAATGCCACCTTGAGTTGACCAGTAAAGAAGGGCTGAGCCAATTCGTTCCACATCTTGGCTATGCATTCGTCTGTTACCGTGTCGGTATCAATGACACGATGATACCGGAGGACGCGGACGTCCTCAGGAGTCTGGATGAGGCTGTCCATTAGACCAACGTAACGCATCACGTTGGTGCCATGAGTGACATCGCTGAACTCCCAGGCAACCAGGTTCCTCAACAACACTTCCGTGTACTTTTCGAATACATTTATCCGCGGAAGGTAGAGTGTACCTGTGAATACGTCCAATCGAATCTTGTTGCCGGGCTTGGAGAGCAATTTGAATTTAATCCCGCCTTTGTCCAAGTTGTGGGCACTCAGTGCAATTTCATACTTTCGTTCAAATTTTGAAGTGGGTAGAGAGAGAGATAGACAGAAACCGAACACTGCAACAGGGAAAACAAATAATATATACTTTAAGCTCGTACATAGATTCGGATCGTCCTTCTCCGTTTGCATTTGCACGATTGACGAAACGAATGCGTGCATGTAACCCAGCAAATGCGGCCGCAGCGGCAGCGGCAGCGGATCCGCCTGCGGCTCCGGCTGCGGCATAGGCTGCGGCATAGGCTGCGGCTGCGGCATAGGCTTAGGCTGCGGCATATTGAAAGGAGAGAGCGCCGGGCACGTCTCATGCAACAGTTGATTGAGGTCTTGAAAAGGTGTTGAAGAGGTGAAGAGGCCTTCAAGGGCTTCTTTCACGTAGTCATAAACTTTTTCCATGACAAACAGCGGGATCTGATTCTCCAGCTTCAGAATATCGCTCTGGATACACTCCTGAAACGGATCTAATTCGATCATATCCTTGTATAAGCGGGGGAGATTATCAGTGTCACTATATGGAGTGATACGATATCTAATATACAGCCTGTTTAAGAAATGTAACAGAAAGGATGAATCTACGGCCATCATCAGAGCTAGCGCCGTTTTCTGGGACCGCTCTTCTTGTGTAGTACTACTACTAGCTGGCCAGTGATAGAATCGATCTATCTTTGGACGCATCTCTTCCATCAATTCAACTATGGACTTGAAACTCTTACCATGTTGGTCCAGTTTCTTGGATAGTGTAGCCGCGACCTCGCCTTTGTGCGTCTCTGCCCTTGAAATCTTACCTCCCGCGCACTCATCATGAATATCTTTATCCAGTTTGGAATGGTGGTAAGGACCAATGGACAGAAACTGCGGAATATAAGCCTCCGGTTTCATCTTCAGCAGAGGCGTCGCCACGCGCAGGATCGTATCCTCCTTTGGTCGACTACTCTCATCATCGTGATTATAAAGCATCTCATTGATTTGAACAATCCACTCCCTCGGAAACACGAGATGACCTTCCGCCATTACTCTCCCCTCTACAGATTAACACAGCTCTACTTCTACGAACGTCCCCTTAAAATCTTATATAAATAGATAGGCTTCGCACATATTCTGAAAAGCGCGCTCTGAACCAGAAAAAATGTGGTTCACCTTAACCTTAACACTTAACCTTTTTAAAACGTGGTTTACCAATGGTCAGATGGTTAATCCAAAAAAATATCAATATTTGCTATTCATGTGCAATCAGCGATAATTCCAAAATGAATTGGTGTATATTTCGTACACGTGAATGAGTGTAAACATCAAAATCCAAAAAAATATCAATCTTTGCTATTCATGTGCATCAGCGATGATTCCAAAAATGAATTGGTGTATATTCACGTGAATGAGTGTAAACAACGACATGATAAGTATATAGTCTGAAAACATCAAAATCCAAAAAAGTATCAATATTTGCTATTCATGTGCATCAGCGATGATTCCAAAAATGAACTGGTGTTAGTTTAATTATGTTAGTTTATGCTTAAATCAGTTGTTTGAGCTGAAGCGACTCACATTTATGTCATCCAGCTGACGTCTTCAAGTACACGACGTCCACCGTTCCGCCAAGCCTATAATGTGTTCTTAATTGGATACGCTACCCATCTAGAGGGATCAAGTCTCTGTGTAAAAAAAACAAAACAAATCATTACAAATTTAACAAGATTGCCCAATATTCTTAAAAAAATAAATAACAAGAAAGTGAATCTTCTCAATTACAGATTTTAATTAATTATATTAATTTGAATTAACTGAATATACTTTTGGTTTTGAAGTTTAAGTTAGGGCCTACCATGTAAAATTTTGCTTGCTTATTTAAATTTTATTATTTTATTAAAGTACCAAGGGTCATCTTTAAATTGAGTAGTAAATTACACTTCTCTTTCATATTCGGGTGTAGAAGCAACGAGGTCATTTATGATTTTTTAACATTGACATTTTACTTTTTTTGGAAAACTGTATAGTATATGTCCTTAAGTAGTACTAGTGCACACTTGTAAGCACGCCGATAACAAGTAGTACTAATGCAGTGTTATTTTTCCAAAATGAAATTAACACGTTTTAATTTCTTTATAATTATCTAATTGAGGAGAAATGAAGAATTGAATTTTTTTATAGCATGTAGAGATAAGTGTCTAGTAATGCAACATATAATTTTTTTATGAAATGTAAATTGTTTTATGAAATGATTCAGACATTAAAAAAGTAATGGTAAAAACACCAACATTATGTTTTTGCTCGAGTTATGCCATATGAAAAATAGAAAAAAATAGTATTTTATCTTTTCAAATTTACATACTTATAATCTACATAAATAGTTATATCTATATTTGTAATTTCTTAAAAAATGATTGTGTGTAACATGTGGTACAATTACATATGGTAAAACATATACATATTGAGTAAAGAGAAAAAAAATATTAAATTATTTATAGTTTACTCTATTTCATAAAACATGTTTGGTTAATCTAAATTTAAATTTGAATTTTAAATAAATAATAAAAAAATTACATAGTCTACATTTTTATTATTTAGATATATCAATCTTTTAATATTTTTTATATAATTAATTAATTTTAAATTTACAACAAAACAAACAAGACAAGGGCTGGTGCAAGCTAATGCTGGTCATTTATGACTAGTTCGTTGCAATGGACTTTTGGAAAAATAGAAATCTGAACATCAAAAAACAATATTAGAGGTACCTACACAAATTTTTGGAATATGGTGTAAGAATATGAAACTTGGACAATCGGATTACCTTCCGGAATATATAACTTTTGTTTATGGAAACTAAGCATAATTCCCCAAAAACGAGGTTCTTCTAAGGTTGGTATGTTATATTTTTCCCAAAAAATAATGAATATGTTTGCATTGGTCCACTCATTTGGTATGCAAATGGTAGAATTTTGTGAAAATAATTATATAGAGTTGTAGATAACAGGTGTGTCTAGTGTAGCGATATTTTTCCATATTTATTTATGTTATATTTTTTATTTTTCAAATTAAGGAAGTCAGTGACGCCCTAAAATGACAAGGTAGAGCGTTGGTCCACCACATCTTGGTCTTAACATAGTCAATGAACGATATATTTTTATAGGATGTAGGTCTTTCTGTCTTCTTGTGTGGGTTCTTTTCCATTTTTTAAATAGGTGAGGCAATCAAAAGTTATAGCCGAAGCAAATAGCCTACCTTTTCTGTTAGATTGACATTAGTCCATTTAAAATTAAATAAAAAATAGAAAGAGATAATAGATTTAAATAAAAATTACATATTTAGAATCTACAGACAGAGCTACACAAGTGTGTGAATTTTCATTAACAGTGGACAAGCGTGGCATATGGAAAATCATGCACGAAATAGCAGTAGTGGTGCAAAACAAGTTTTTATGTCATAAGACAGTCCAAACCACTTGGTTGGGCAACCCGAACCTAAAACCAAAGTAGCCAAATCATCCACCACGTTGGTTGGAAAAAAGGTGCCGCCAAAATTCTAAATTTAAATCACGCGCACGCGTAGCTTCAAACATAGAGTGCACGCACTAGAAGCACGATTGCGCTCTCTGGGTGCGCACGCACTAAAAGCGTGTGTGCGCTATTTTGTGCGCACGTGTTAAAGACGCGTGCGCGCATTTGCTAAGTAAACACTTTGTTTTGATTTTATTTTCAAGCATTTGCAATGGAATGATGATGAGGAGGAGGAGGATGATGACAATGATGATCAAATGAGGATGATGACTATGATGATGAGGAGGAGGATGATGACAATGATGATGAGGAGGATGATGACTATGATGATGAGGATGATGATGACAATGAGGATGATGAGGATGATGACTATGACAATGATGATGATGATGATGATGATGATGACTATGATGATGAAGAGGATGAGGATGATGACTATCACAATGATGATGATGATGATGATGACTCTGATGATGAAGAGGATGAGGATGATGATGATGATGAGGATGATGATGAGGAGGAGGAGGAGGAGGATTATAATGACTGATGATGAATGATGATGATTGCGATGATGAGCATGATGATGTTGATGACGAAGACGATGATGATGAGGAGGATGATGATGACTATGAAGATGACTATGAAGATGAACAATGATGGCGATGCTGACGATGATGAGGAACAATGATGATGATGATTGTGATGATGATGATAAGGATGATTTCAATGACGATGATGAGGATGATGACTATGATGATGAGGATTAGCATGAGGATGATGATGAAAAACAATGATGCTGCTGCTGATGATGAGGATGAGGATGAGGACGAGGATGATGATGATGACGACGACGATGAGGAGCAATGATGATGATGATGATGATAGGTTTAGTTGAAACTTTGCTTTGATTTTATTTCCAAGCATTTGCAATGGAATGATGATGATGAGGAGGAGGATGATGGCCATGATTATGATGAGGATGATGATGATGATGATGATGATGATGGTGAACAATGATGGTGATGATGATGAGGAGGATGAGGATGAGGATGAGGATGATGATGATGATGAGGATGATGATGATGACGATGACGAACAGTGTTGGTGATGATGATGAGGAGGAGGAGGATGAGGATGAGGATGAGGATGATGACAAGGAGGAGGAGCAGGATGATGATGATGACGATGACGAACAATGTTGGTGATGACAATGATGATGATGAGGATGATGACTATGATGATGAAGAGGATGAGGATGATGAGGATGATGATGATGATGACGACAATGATGATGATGATGAGGATTATAATGATTATGATGATGAACAATGATGATGATGATGATCACGATGACTATTACTATGATGACAGTGATTATGATGATGATTGCGGATGATGAGGATGATGATGTTGATGACGGAGATGATGACGATGATTGCGATGATGAGGATGATGATGTTGATGACGAAGATGATGATGATGATGAGGATGATGATGACTATGAAGATGACTATGAGGATGAACAATAATGGCGATGATGATGGTGATGATGAACAATGATGATGACGACGAGTAACAATGATGATGATGATGATGATGATAAGGATGATTTCAATGACGATAGAGGATGGTGACTATGATGATGAGGATGATGACGACGATGACAATGATGACGAACAATGATGGTGATGGTGAGGATGAGGACGAGGATGATGATGATGACGATGACGATGAGGAACAATGATGTTGATGATGATATGTTTAGTTGAAACTTTACTTTGATTTTATTTCCAAGCATTTGCAATTGAATGATGATGATGAACAATGATGATGATGATGAGGAGGATGATGACAATGATGATGATGAGGATGATAACTATGATGATGAGGAGGAGGATGATGATGATGACGACGATGATGATGATGGTGAACAATGATGGTGATGATGACGATGATGATGAGGATGATGAACAATGTTGGTGATGATGATCATGACAATGATGATGATGATGATGATGAGGATGATGAGGATGATGATGTTGATGACGACGACGATGATGATGAGGAGAATTATAATGACTATGATGATGAACAATGATGGTGATGATGATGATGATGATCACGATGACTATTACTATGAGGACAGTGATTATGATGATGATGATGATGATTGCAATGATGAGGATGATGATGAAGATGATGATGATTATGAAGATGACTATGAGGATGAACAATGATGGCAATGATTATGGTGACGATGAACAATGATGATGACGATGAGTAACAATGATGATGATTGTGATGATGATGATAAGGATGATTTCAATGATGATGATGAGGATGATGACTATGATGATGAGGATTAGGATGAGGATGATGATGACAATGACAATGGTGACGAACAATGATGGTGATGGTGATGATGATGATGATGATGATGATGATGACAAGGATGATGATGATGACGACGATGATGAGGAACAATGATGATGATGATGATAGGTTTAGTTGAAACTTTCCTTTGATTTTATTTCCAAGCATTTGCAATGGAATGATGATGATGAAGAGGAGGATGATGACAATGATGATGATGAGGATGATGACTATGATGATGATGATGATGGCGGCGATGATAATGGTGAACAATGATGGTGATGATGATGATGATGAGGATGAGGATGATGAGGATGAGGATGATGATGACGACGATGATAAACAATGTTGGTGATGATGATGTTAGAATTTTATCATTCAAGCTAGCATTATGATCTTAGGATCTTATTTGAGAGAATAACATGCACATCAATAAAACATAAGAGACAAGAGACAGAAAGAATTTTCCTCGGGGAAACCATAAAGGAGAAAACCCCGCAACTTCCTCAGAGATAGAATGAGCACCAATAATAGCAGTAAAAATCAAAAATAGAAAAGATGATCTCCATATCTTGTTCTCTCTCTCACACTTGAGAGAGCTTCTCCTCTCTCACTCATACGCCCCAATGAGTGAGTGTGTGTGTGATAAATAGAGAGGCTCACTCTCTATTTATATTCTTTCATTCACTTAATGTCCACTTTAACATGTTGGCCCCACTTAACAATTACTTACTAGAGCCGACATCTCTAGGAGAGTCTAATAACCCTAGTACCCCACAACTGTGGGGACTTTTCCCTCTGATCAACAAAGAGGGTTAACCTTGACACAAATGTGGGGACTGTTGCCCCGACTTACAATGGAGGGTTAACCTCAATGACTTTACATGAGTTGTTTACATTATTGAATATCTCAATCAGAACATCAGGGCATGACATGACTCAATTACATTATAGATACTTACTAAAATAAACATTGGGGTACAATATACAAGTGAATACATTCCGAAGTTACAAATACATCAACACTCCCTCTTAACTAGGAAGGTATTCTCTCGACACAATTTATCAGAACAAGTCTTCTTCTCTACATCATCTGGATCATCATCAAGTCATCTTCATCTTCAAGTCATCTTCATTGTCAAGTCATCTTCATCAAGTCTGGATCATCATTAGATCTAGATCATCACTAGATCATCATCGAGTTTCGCTCATCACTTGATCTGGATCGTCACTGCTGGATCATCATCAAGTCTAGATCATCACTTGATCTGGATCGTCACTGTTGGATCATCACTAATGGATCATCACTTGATATGGATCGTCACTATTGGATCATCATCAAGTTTGGATCATCACTTGATCTAGATCATCATCAAAGCTGGATCATCACTGAATCATCATCATAATTACTGCTTTTGCTATCTCAATCAAATGGTTCTATCTCTTCATTCTTCTCGCACAGGAAGTTCTACAGAGCCAGCCCTTTTTCATGCTAGTTGTAGGCCTAGCCTCCATGTAGGTCTTCTTCAGCGCTTATATCTGACACTAAGTCAGAATGGCCCACCTAGCACTTACATCTAACCTCATCTTGTCAGAAAGGCACGCCCAACACTCACATCTAACCTCATCTTGTTAGAAAGGCCCAACACTCACATCTGACCATGTGTAAACACATCGCGTCAGAATGGCTCAGCACTTATATCCGACCATGTGCGAACACACCGCATCGAAAGGGCTCTGCAGTTACATTCGACCATGTGCGAACACACCGCATTGGAAGGGCTCTACTCTTACATCCGACCATGTGCGAACACACCGCATCGGAAGGGCTCTACACTTACATCCAACCATGTGCGAACACATCACATCGGAAGGGATCTCAGTCCCAGACTAAGGATTCCTGGTAACTAACCAGGTGCCTCCATTCTCCCAGAGAATGGCATCTCAGCACCAAGATGAGTATTCCTGGTAACTGACCAAGTGCCTCCATTCCAAGAATGGAATTCAACACTTATATCTGATCATGTAGGAACCAATCCTACAGTCACATCAGAATGGTTTAGTACTCACATCTGACATGGAAGGAACCAATCCTCTCACCATCACAGAATGGCTCAGCCCTTACATCTAACCATAGAAGGAACCTAATCCTCTCACCATATCAGAATGGCTGACGGACTCATCACTTCCCCTTGGAGGGAACCTCGATTTGGTGAACACCAAGCTTCTCCCTGAAGTACTCAAACTTCACTTTGGCCATTTCCAACATAGAATCACATCAGGGTTGATTACGTTCAAGGATAACCTGTGAGCTTCGCCAGGACCGATTACATCCGAGGACAACCTACAGATCTGTTTACATCTAAGCAACCTATGAGCTTCACCAGGATTTATGCTTAGACAACCTGTCTCACCGACTATGCTAGAACTCCCTCTTTCGAGAGATCTCGATCTGGATCACATACTGGAGCTTCACTGCTCCTCTCTTCATCATACAAAAATGCAAGTCAGATCAAGCAAATCAAATAGTAGTTATCAAAAGAAACATACTACCTCCCAAATAACAAGTGACAACATCTTTTGTAGCAGCTGTACTCAGCGTCATGCAGGACTCCATCCTGCCAAACCAAGAGATCACACTTGATCCCATACTAAAGTAGCACCTCGAAGTTCTCTTCCTATCAATGGCACTACTTGCCTAATACGAATCCACATAAACCTCTAGGTTAATCTTTTGATTCACCTCATACTTGAGCCCATAATCAACTGTACCCTTTAGGTACCTCACTGCATGATTTGCAGCCATCAGGTGAACATGTCTCAATGTGTTCACAGCAAAGCAAATATTTGGTCTCGTATTTGTCAGGTACATCAAGAAATAAATCATCTGACGATACATCGTGGCATCAACCGACTTTGATGAAGCAACACTCAATAACTTCAGGTTCGATGCCATAGGTGTGGTCATGGACTTGCAGTCCATCATCTTGAACCTCCTCAGGATCTCTACTACATACTTCCCTTTTCCACACCTCCATGCCTATAACGTAGTGCATCATCCCCAAGTCCTTTATCTCGAACTCGGCAACAAGTCTTCTTCTTGCAAATTTAACGAGTTCCTCTTTTCTGTCAGGAACAAGTCATCGGCATATAATAGGAGCATCATTGGTCTTCCGCCTTCAACCTTGAAGCAAAGGTTGGAATCCTCTTTACTCTCAATAAAGCCTAGAGTCATCAGTAATCTATCCATCCTGTCATACCATTTCGAACCTCAGGATCTTCTGCAGTCACTCCCTCTGAAGCGGAGCATCATTCTCCCTCTATCTTTCGTACTCTATGCACTAAAACATTCTGTACTGAAGTGACAAGTAGCTTCCTCTGCTGCTAATATTCTATGTATCCATATAGGATCGCTAGATACCAAGATTCTCTATCTTGAAATTTTTCAAAATTTCTTCTCGCACCCATCTGTGAGCTTGTCATCCTCTATAGACTTTCATCTTCAACCCTGTAGCAAAGGTTCAGATCCTCATCAAGCTCCTCATGAATGTGTTATCCCATGGGTGTCTTTTGAGCTCATACAAGGCCTTGTTTCTTTTGCACACATGATTCTTCCTGTCATGTGTATTTCTAATGGCTGCAAATGTCTCTTCGTAGTCTATGCCTCGTGCTACGAATCTTTCCTTGTATCCCATGATGTTTCCATCTACTGCATGATGGAACTACGAACTTCTCTTCAGGTCTCTATACTGCATCCTAGACATCATTCTTCTTGGACTGGTACACTCCTTCCCTTTCTTCTTAGCTACTTCTTAGAAGGTTCTTCATCAATGATGTCGCTCAACAGTGTTACATAACTACACTGTGTCTGAGATCTCTTCTTTGAAAGTATCATCATATTATTCTTCATCTTGGATTCTTTGTTGAAATGTCATCACTTGTTCTTCAGAACAAGTCTCATCCTTCTTTGCTTGTAGGCGATTGTACGTAATATTTCCTACAAGTCAAATGCATTTGTATGGTTAGAAACATTTCGTAAGGCATATTCATAATGGCAAATTCTTATGCATAAACATATGATCATGCAACTATTTTAGCCAATACAACATTCATCCATATCTCACGGAATATTTCTAGATGCCTTCCATCTCTACTAGGACAACATTGAGATTGTGCACTAATCCAATATGTCAGCAAAGAGGTTTCATTCTAGATAAGTAGCAATGAAGAGTTGTATAGCACCATGAGCTACTTACCCATCACATGCATATTAGTAGTATACTGTCATTAATGCAAACATTCTATCATGCATAATACATCAACCGAATATAAACAAATTGCATCACAAAAACAATATCATGAAATGAGAATTGAATACTTATCTTTATTTGTTTCGTGGGTAGACTCCTTCTTGATCCTTATGCTTCATCATCTTCTTCATTCATGACTTCATCATTTCTTATCCAAATGCTCAAGATGGATAAGAGGTTCTTCAAGCATTGAGTCATTTGTATTCCTCATCGCTTGAGGGATCTTCTTTGGATGGTGAGAGCTTGATCTTTAGTTTCTCCCATATTCTCTTCTCTTATTATGAGTCGAGCTTCTTCTTCTTCCTAGAGTTTGTTGAAAGTAATCACTTCCTTCTGGCACACATTCCTCAAATGAATGAATCCCATGATCCTTGGAGATCATTCAAGGTGGTTATCACCACTTCTGCATTCTCCACTTCTTCTTCTACTGCTTCAAGTTGTTCTTTGATTTGAGAGACCCTTGCAAAGTATGATTGCATGATCTCTGCATTCTGGATCTTCACATTCTTCAACTGTTTTCTCAAAGTCATCTTCTTATTTATGTTCTTCCCTTCAAACATCTTGGTCAAGGAATCAAAAATCTCTTTTGGTGTCTTTAGGGAATACACTTGTGGTATAAGGTGATCCTATATTGAATCAACAATGATCTTCTTGGCCTTGACCAAGTTCTTGTTGAGTAAGGCTTTAGCCTCATCTCCCTCTGGAACTAGAACCTCTTTACTTATGTAGGTGTCCAATTCATTTCCTTCAAGAACCAGTGAGATCCTATACTTCCATGCTTGGGAGTTGTCAACTTCACCAAGCTTGTCATCAAGATGATGTGATAGATCACTTTGAAATGAGAACCTCAAAAGAAAATAGCAAAGGATTAGATCTTATCGATTTGAGGTGTCCGTCCTAGTTTCGAAGCTAGCTGATCTAGGGTTTGTCAGAGAAACCCTAATTTTCAAAACTTGGAATCTTTCAGATTTGATTGGATAGAAAGATAGACCTCTTCAAGGTGAGTTGTCCAATGTACTCCTTCTCTGAAAACAGTGGAGGGAAACTCTTGGAACAGGAAGCCCTAGTTTACCAATTTCTTCTACAGAAATGTCTGATACTGTTTCTATGGTATCTCCGAAATTACTCCTCCTTTGTGTCTGAAACTTCGCATTGAGGTAGCCTCGCATGTTCCTGTTCCAACACCACAAGTTTCATTAGAATTGGTTTCACCAATTGGGACTTATAATCATTTTCCCAAGGTGACTTGTTTTAGGACTGTTCAACATATCGAAGTTGTACGGACTTCCACGTGTCACTGTTTCATATTTGTGGTCTGAAACTTCTACCATAGAAAGTATAGTCCATTCCCTTTCTGGAACATCTTCAGAAATTTCATTTGGACCTTTGTATCCTAAGATATAACAATTCTCCCTAGGTGTCCTGTTTAGGGATGAATACTGGAAGAGGCTGGAACCCTAACAAGAGGCAAAAAAAAGTCATTGTGTTCCCCAACATTTAAACAATGTATTGCATCTTGATTTTTGATTATATTAGGTATAGCTATTGTATTTCATTATCCATTGGAGGTCATCGTGTTTGTTGACATACTTCAGTCAATAGGGGTTCACCCCTAGGATCTGTGGACACCCTTAAACCCAATCTCCCTAAACTCTGGCCCAAACGGATTTATCTGCGAAGCAAATGTAGTCTCACTGTGCACTTTTCCACATAAATGCGCACTCTGTCTCAATCTGTCACAATGCTATTCATAGATCTAAGAGTACACATCAACTATAATATACAAGGATTGCTTAATGTCTATGGACATGCATCAAATATTTAAAAATAGTAAAAAATAAATATATACAATATTTATCACCTAATTCATGTGCATCAACGATGATTCCAAAAATCAATTGGTGTATTTTCCTACACGTGAATTCATGTGGATCACCCAATGTGTGTAAACAAGGACATGATAATTATGAGGCCGGTTTGACGATTATATACTCTGAAAACATCAAAATCGTTGATAGTTCTATTTCGTTGTGCATCAGCGATCATTCCATAAAGCAGTTGGCGTGTCTCAGTTGGTGTGTCCCATGTTATTGACGTGATAATTTAGTTCTCCGACTTGAATTCATGTGTATCACCCAATGTGTGTGCTAGTTAATTTAAGAGTTAATAATTGTATCTAATACTTAATTTAAGAGTTAATATATCAACCATTGCAGTTCAATTAAAATTTGTGACTGGACTTGAAGTTAAGTTAAAGTTGTATCATCATTGGACTTAACCTAATAGTTATAAATTTTTTTCCTGAAGAATGTGTCAATTACTTGTATCTCATAGTTATTCTAACATAAAAACCACTTAAGTTGTGGTTGTTAAGCTCATAGTTGTATCATCATGTTGGAGTTAAGCTAATAGTTGTATTTAATAGTTAATTTAAAAGTTAATATAAATCTATTGTAGTTAATAAAAGAGCTTCGAGTTATCCTAACTTCTAGCTTCCAAATGGAGTTGGACTAAGCCTTATGCACATTAACTGGACTCCCAATTGGTAGGTGGAGTTCGAGTGTCACATCAGTTGCACATTACCATGCCACTAAGTGCAATTATCACATGAGTTAAGAAGAATTTATTAGGAGTTCAGAGGATTTTATTAAGAATTATACTATCACACAAATTGCACTTTACTTCAACTCCCAACTGTAAAATGCAGTTTGACTAATTAACTTGACTTCGATCTGCTAGATGGATTTCAATTGTCACATGGACTACACATTACCATGCCATAAAGTTCACTTATCACATGAGCTATTTTTTTATTTTTTATAATTGTTTATAAGGAGTCCGAACGATTAATAGTTAATTTAAAAGTTAATATAAATTTATTGTGGTTAATAAAAGAGCTTTGAGTTATCCTCACTAAGCCTTATGCACATTAACTAAACTCCCAGTTGGTAGGTGGAGTTCGAGTGTCAGATGAGTTGCATAATACCACGCTACTAAGTGTAGTTATCACATGAGTTGAGAGGAATTTATTAGGAGTTCGAAGTGTCTTATTTGGAGTTCGACTCTTACATGACTAAGCCTTATGCACATTAAGTGGAATCCCAGTTGGTAGGTGGAGTTCGAGTGTCACATGAGTTGCATAATACCATGCCACTAAGTGCAGTTATCACACGAGTTCAGAGGAATTTATTAAGAGTTCAAACTGTTTTATTTGGAGTTCGACTCTTACATGACTGCACATTAGCTAGACTCCTAGATGCCAAATGCACTTTGACTAAGCCGTAAGTAATTAGAGTTGTAGTTAAGCTAATAGTTGTAGAATAATTGGAGTTAACATAATAGTTTCATATAATAGTTAAGCTAATAGTTATCCAATTTAACTTTGATTAGAGTTGAAGTTAAGCTAATAGTTCTAAACACATTTGTGTTAAGCTAATAATTGTATCTAATAATCGATGGAGTTAAGCTAGTAGTTGTATCTAATAATCGAATAGTTGAAGATTAATTTTAATTTTTACAACTATCACTAACTCTACTTATCACATGTTAATTAAATTATTTTTTATTTTTTTGAAATTATTAATTATTAATTTTGGACGACACTCATATAATCAATCTGGACAGTAAACTTGTCTCATTCTAGTTTAATCTTGGACGACTACCATAGACTCAATGTGGAGAGTACACTTGTCTCATTCTCATCGGTAGATGAAAAAGCATATTTCCACCCCAAAATTCTAACATATATACACCTATCGATATAAAAATAGTAAAAAATAAATGTATAAAATATCTATCACCTAACTCATGTGCATCGACAATTATTCCAAAAAACAATTGGTGTATATTTCCTACGCGTGAATTCATGTGGATCACCAAATGAGTGTAAACAAGGACATGATAATTACGAGGCCGGTTTGATGATTATATACTCTGAAAACATCAAAATCGTTGATAGTTCTATTTTGTTGTGCATCAGCGAGCATTCCATAAAGCAGTTGGTGTGTCCCATTTTATTAATGTGATGATTTAGTTCTCCGACTTGAATTCATGTGTATCACCCAATATGTGTGCTAGTAGGATAAGATAATTTTGATGATTCTATATTCTGAAAAAACAACAAAATCCTTCACAGCTCTATTTTGTTGTCATGGGCCTGCACCGTGGATGGCATTTAAAATCAAATTTTGGAAATTTTATGGTACTCTCATAATAATAATGTTTCAATGGCATCTATAATTGGTGCCAGGTGGACAATGAAATGGCATTTAAAATCCAATAGTGGGCATTCAATGGGACAAATTCAAGCCAACTAACACTAGCTTCGAAAATTCCCTTTATTTCCCAAATGAGTTGGTGGTGTGCTTTAAATGAATGCCTTTTAAAATCCAAACAAGACAAGTATGCTATATAATATGGTGTTAGATCTACTCTAGCATATATTATCAACAATGTATAAGTAATTAAACAAATCCATGGATTCAATATTCATTTAAATGCACATTATTGGACAGGAAAAGATATTTCTATTAATCAAATAATAGATTATACAAGTGACAACCTCTGACGGCACATCTGCGAACCGGAGAAACCGAGTCCTCCACCTGGGCCTCCACCACCTCAACCTCCATCTCTAGATACCAAGCTCACAAGCAAAGGCAGGCTTGGGAAGAACACAAAGTGCTCCAAAGGGAAAAAGGGATGCAGACTCAAGTATAAGCAAGCTACCACAACAATGGACTATGGTTTTCTTGCTCTTCAATTCCTCCCCTTCAATCTATCCAAACGGGTAATGGAGGGTCAAATACGAGCGATATTGAGGCATATGGAAGGCCAAGAAGCAAGTGGTTTGGACACACATCAAGGAAAACTCCAAAAATATTTGGACTTATGCACACATCCCAATGTACGTGGGTTTGAGGTCAATATCGGCGTATACACGCGAGTATGGGATTAAAAGTCGTGTACAACAATAAACATGTGTTTTTAGCGATGAACTTGGAAACATCAAGGTATAATATTGGTCCATGGGGTCCAAAGAGTCTGCAAAGGGACAGGGAAGGCCATAAATGTGTGATCAACCATGTGTGGTAAAATCAGCTGTAACATCCCCCATGCAGTGATAAGCTTTTGGATCCCTTTAAACCAACCTTGTTTGGATCTTTCCCTCTCTCACCCACCCCAATCACTTACTATCCACCTTGACATTCCTTGATGAGCATTGAGAATTGTGGTCAATGTAAAAACTACTCTTCCCCTCATTTATGATAATTGGGATCGTAAACAGAGAGCTCGTTACTTCTCTCAAGTTGTATGGATGGTAGGTGTTTAAATTTGGATGGGTATTTCATCAAACACTTGGATAACCTCCCAAAAATTTCTCACAATCTACTACTTCCAACTTAGGATGAAGTTTATTCAAGCACTTTGTGGCCCCACCTGTAAAATGCCCTTATCATAAAAAAATACCGTGTTGTCCTAATATTTATGAATGATGAATGGTAAGGTTTTTATGAATTTTGCCCTGCAACATATGATTAAATCGTCCTCATTTGTCCCAAGTCTCAGAAAAACCAAGTCCCCTCAACCTTAGGGATTTTTTGGTTAACATCATTAGACATTGCATCTATCCCTTCACAATTATTGGTGAGAGCAAGAAGAAATATTCTCCCTCTTCTTCCAGTACTTTTATTTTCCTTGTGATGTTGATGTCAAGCTATGGTCCCATGCTTCATAGGGTTTTCCTAGTTCATGTGCTTCTCCTTATATTGTCAGTTATATCTCTTGTATTTTGATAACATTTTAGCTTTAGGAGAGTTTTCCGCCCTTGAAATCTTATGTCCCGCGCAAGAAGAGTACTCATCATGAATATATTTCTCCAGTATGGAATGGTGGTAAGGCCCAATGGACAGAAATTGCGGAATATAGGCCTCCGGTTTCATCTTCCGTAGAGGCGTCGCCACACGCAGGATGGCATACTTGTTTGGTCGACTACTCTCATCGTGATTCTTGAGGATCTCATTCATTTGAACAACCCACTCCCTCCGAAACTCGAGAGATTCAGGTTTTTCCATGACAATGTAGATCAATTAGCTGAAAGCAGCAGCACTTGTTGTGTTTTGTGTTGAGATGCAGGCATAATACTATTTATGCTTGCACATGCATCAATATATAGACAGACCAATGAGCTACCAAAAGCTGAATTTAATGTTGTGCTGTGCAAAGAAAATAATTTAAAGAATCAATTACCAAATTAAAGTGAATAAAGGATGCAGCATATTCTTCTTTCCACAAGACCAATTACCAATTAAAGTAAATAAAGGTTGCAACATATTCCTGTTTTGAACAAACTAAATTACCAAATTAAAGTGAATAAAGGATGGAGCATATTCTTTTTTCGACAAGACCAATTACCAATTAAAGTAAATAAAGGTTGCAACCAGGGGTTAAATTTGACGGGCACCCTTGCCCATCAACGAAAAAAAAGTTGACGGTTTGTTTCTAAAACTACCATACATATAATTTTCAATAAAAAAATTACCCTTTCTTCTTTCCACAAGACCAATTACGAATTAAAGTAAATAAATGTTGCAACATATTCCTGTTTCGAATAAACTAAATTACCAAATTAAAGTGAATAAAGGATGGAGCATATTCTTTTTTAGACAAGGCCAATTACCAATTAAAGTAAATAAAGGTTGCAACCAAAGGTTAAATTTGACGGGCACCTTTGCCCATCAACGAAAAAAAAGTTGACGGTTTGTTTTTAAAACTGCCATGCATATAATTTTCAATAAAAAAATTACCCTTTAATTGAAATCTAGTCATAGACAACTATACTAAGTATGAAATGTGTTTCTATTCAAGGTTGTCTCATTATGAAATGTGTTTCTATTCAAGGTTGTCTTAATACACACCAGTGATGAGTAATACATAAATATAGGCTAAAGTACATGTAAAATCATAGCTTCTATGCTTTAATAAATCGCATAGCATTAATCATTGTAACGAGGACTTCTCCAAAGGTCACCCATCACAAGATTCAAGCTCTCGGAACTTTAACTATGGAGTTTTCTCTATATTCAATCCCACTATACTGTTAACCATATGGAAATAAAAATTTTACACATAATTTCCCATATTTGAAGATACAAACATGGTTCCCCTCAAAATGCAGAAAAATAATAGTTTAATTGACTCTACTTTTGTTAACGGTCAAAAACTAAGAACTCGGAATTGGGGTGCAAGGTTTGCTAGATCTTTCCATACAAAATCACTCTATTACTAGCACAACCACAAGTAAAGGGGCCAACGAACTCCCATAAGTGCAACCAACCACTTAATTTTGTGAAGATGGTTGAGTATGATTTAATATAAAAAGCCAATATTGTTACCCCTTTATTTAACCATCGCTTGAAGTGAAGCTTATTTAAATCATTCTTTGTTGTACACTTGTCACACTAGGTTAATCCTATTGACCCGCTCAAAAAACCCAAAATATGACATAATATCTAAACACCTATTAGCTTAATAATGCTGCTAAAAACTCTCAACCAAATCAGATAAAATATATATTTAGCAATCAAAATTAAAAACTTAAACATAGAATATAATAGAGTTTACAACACTTTCCTCTAGCCAAATCCCAATCTAACCATCGATACTATTAAAGTCACCATTTAATTCATGATGCATGGTTGGGCTTGCAATTGATGACAGGCTTGGTCAAATGAGTTCACGTAACAAACTACCCTTACTCACCTCGATAGAAAATAGTGAGTCTTTTGTCGGGTCCGATATTGATTCTCTGCCTTCTAGAAAGGTCGACTACTCACCCCGGTAGAAAATAGTGGGTCTTTTGTCGGGTCCGATTTTGATTCTCTGCCTTCTAGAAAGGTCAACTTGTCAAAAAAAGCAATTGCTCGTCATTGTAAGGAAATGTGGAAACTAGAATTTAATCCCAGGCTAGCCCCAATGAAGTTGAACAGACGATATGAAGATCCCAAAAAATATTTCTTTCCCTTCTTTTGTAATTACAATCTTATATTCAGAGTCGTGGAGATTCAATGGGAAGCATTCAAAATTATTTAATAGGGAAAGAAGGAAAGCAATGATTAGGCTTAGGTTCGAATGTATATGGACTAACCAATCTTCTTTTGAATACTTTAAGTAATATAAAAAACCTTATGCATATTATTGATCCGTCCTCTGAATACTTTAAGTAATATAAAAAACCTTATGCATATTATTGATTTGTCCTCTGAATACTTTAAGGTAATATAAAAAAAAACTTATATACATACTGTTTTGTCTTCTGAATACTTTAAGGGAATATAAAAAAAAAACTGATGCATATTATTCTACAAGCATAGAGCATAGTTGGACCTTTTTTATGTTTTTTCTTTTACTATGTGTTGATGGATTGATAGATTGAATAATGGGTGTACTTCTGAACCAAAAAATGTGGTTCACCTTAACCTTAAAACTTGAATAGTGTATAATGGGTGATATATGAAATAGATATTTTATATATGAAATAGATATGAAATATCTTCATATATTTTAGATATGAAATAGATGTGAAATAAAGTTAAGCCGTCTCATACCCTTCCCAATATAAATGGAATATAAATCTTAGATGTGATATATGAAATAGATATTTTATATATGAAATAGATATGAAATAAAGTTAAGGCCGTTTCATTAAGGCCCTTTCATATATAAAATAGATGTGAAATAAAGTTAAGGCTGTTTCATACTCTTCCCAAAATAAATGGAATATAAATCTTAGATGTGATATATGAAATAGATGTGAAATAAAGTTTATGAAAAAAAAAGATGTGAAATAAAGTTAATGTCGTTTCATACCCTTCCCAAAATAAATCTTAGATGTGATATATGAAATAGATAATAAATGGAATATAAATCTTAGATGTGAAATAAAGTTACGGCCGTTTGATACCCTTTCCAAAATAAATAAAATATAAATCTTAGATGTGAAATAAAGTTAAGACCATTTCATACCCTTTCCAAAATAAATGGAATATAAGTCTTGGCCTAATAAATGGAATATAAATTTTGGCCTGATATAACTTTAGCCTTGATTTTTATAAAATATGCTTTTCCCCAAAATATAAAGCCCTAGAAATAGATGTGAAATAAAGTTAAGGCCATTTCATACCCTTTCCAAAATAAATGGAATATAAATCTTGGCCTAATATAACTTTAGCCTTGATTTTTATAAAATATGCTTTTCCCCAAATATAAAGCCATATTTCATTATAGAAATAGATGTGAAATAAAGATAAGGCCATTTCATATCCTTTCCAAAATAAATGGAATATAAATCTTGGCCTAATATAACTTTAGCCTTGATTTTTATAAAATATGCTTTTCCCCAAAATATAAAGCCATATTTTACTATAGAACTATGTTTTCAAACTTTACCCAAAATAGATAAATCTTTTCCATTTGTAAAAAATCATTTTCTTTTTGCTCCAAACACCTTTAGAACCCCTTCTTCTTGCAGATCTGGGAAATTTTTATAAACTGCTTAACGGGAAAAATTTGAAAACCACACGATCACCAATATAAAGTCAAAATTTTCAAGGTAATAAGACCAACTGCAACAAAAATAAATTAGTGCTAACACACTACATCACTACATACTATGCACTAGTATATATAGTGTATACTCCAGTGTATACACTACATCACTACATACTATGCACTAGTTTATATAGTATATACACAAGTATATATAGTGTATACACTAGTGTGTACACTACATCACTACATACTATGCACTAGTTTATATAGTATATACACTAGTGTGTATATAGTATATACACAAGTATATATAGTATATACACTAGTGTGTACACTACATCACTACATACTATGCACTAGTTTATATAGTATATACACTAGTGTATACTCTAGTATATACACACTAGTGTATACACTACATCACTACATACTATGCACTAGTTTATATCATATATGCACTAATGTATACTCTAGTATATACAATAGTGTATACACTACATACTATGCACTAGTATATATAGTATATACACTAGTGTATACTCTAGTATATACACTACATACTATGCACTTGTTTATATAGTATCTACCTAAGACTAGACTAGTAGTACCTAAGACTAGAATAGTACTACCTATTATACCGCCACGAGAAGGTGTTTTTTTTGTATTGGTTGGATAATATATTTAACAATAAAATATTAAAGTATTTCAAGAATAGAAATATTTTACACTACCTAGATTAAAAATTATAACCATATATATAAATTAAGCAATAAACTATAAAGTAAATTTATGTTACAAGTATGGGCACACAAGCACCTTATATTTTTATTATATGTACAACTTTAACCTTCTTCCTATTGCACACTAAGACAATTGCATTCAAAATTGTAAGCTTCAAAGCAACATGTCTTTTTCTCTAAGGCTTTCCAAATACAAATCATACTTCCAAAAGAATAAGCATCATGTCAATAGAATCAAATTTGAGAATAATTGACAAGAATAAAGAATTTTATTGCTTCTCAAACTAGTGAAAATAATTTGGAATAATTTTCTAATTTAAGAATCTTGCCTCTCATGACATTGTCTATTGAAAATTTAAACTCAATTCCAATAATAAATGCTTGTTGTTGCCTACAACAGATCCCATCTTGAGCCATCAAAATGGGAGCCCCCATCAATTTTTAATTGGTTTATGAATCCTTGATCTCCTTATGGGAATCCTTAAACTATAAGTATAATGTTTTGGACTAAATAAAGTTTCCTTGTCAGCCTCATTTTTTTTTTGTTTTGTGGATTTTGGAAGCACCTTCTTCCTTTAAGTATTATTTTCTTATGTTTCACTTTCCGCATTCTGATTTCCGCTAAGGTGGATCGCAGAAATCCTTTTTTGGGGGATTTTCAAGAAATTGTTTTTTCGACTTCCACTTTCCACTAAGGCGGATCCCAGAAGTACCATGTTTTTTTTAATAAAAGGTTGCTTTTCTGACTTCCTCTTTCCACTAAGGCGGATCACAGAGGTATAGTTTTTCGTTCAATAAAAAGTTTATTTTTTGAATTTCGCTTTCCACTATGTAGAATACGGAAATTGAAAAATCTTTTATTTGCAATAAAAATGTTATGCTTGTTTCCGAATTCCACATTCTGCTAAAAGCGGGTTGTGGAAGCAATAATATGCTTTCTTATTTTTCCTCTTTCCTCTTTCCTCCTATGCGGTATGTGGAACGCGAAACTTCAATATATTTTGTGTTCAAATAAATCTCTTTCCAACTTTTGCTTTCCGAAGGCGGAACACGGAAGCTGGAAACACCAAAAATCCAAACTTTTTCAACTTTTATTCCCGCATTTTGAGTTTCATGCCTTCATCTCATTTGTTTGTTCATGCTAGATCTATGGCTTAGATCTATTTTGCTGTTTAGGTTTGGGATATTTAGTGTTCAAATTTATGAAGTTTTTAACATTTTCACTTGCATTTTTACTACAGTTGGATATTTTTACTGCGTATTTTTCTCGCTGGAGCTCACGATTTCCCTGGTTTTCAAAGCTTCTTACCGGTAAGTTTTACCCTTCATGGTTGTTTATTCTGTTATTTCTCAACTATAGTAAACCTTTGACCATGGTTGCTAAATTTCGAACAGAGATGGCATCTGCTACACCTAGAAGCACAAGGTCCAAAACTGGTCAGCAGGAGCAGAAGAGCAAAGACCCCAATGCTGGAATTTTCACGGATACCAATGGGCGCGTTTCTAAAACCTTTCATCTAGACTGGTCGAAAATTTACTCTATCTTTGACAATGACGAATTCTCGTCAGTCCCCCATGACCTGCCCACCTATGTTAGAATTCAGAGTTCACAGCTACATCTTATTACTTTAAGACCTTCATTTATGCCATACACAGACTCGGTTAAGTGGGTGTTGGATCATGCTAACCCTACTAACCGCATGTTTAATGACCATATTGGTAACTTTTTGGTGATTTCAGTGCCGATAGTCTTGCTAAGGCTTATGCACTTGGACCCCTTAACCAAATCCTGAGATTTAAGTTTCTAGATGAAGCCATTTCCCGGTACAATTATGAAGAGGTGGTGAAATCATGGATGGAGAATACGACTTTGTTTACTCCTCCGCCAAGTAATTATTACCTTATTTCTTAGTTTAGGGAACCATATTCATTACTTGTGGCCATGCTCTGTCAGTTGTATGGAACAACAAATTGTTCGTTATTTAAGGCTGAATGGGTTCCGAGATCCCACCACATCATACTTACAGATGGGTCTTTTAATTGGGAACAGATTTTATCTGTGAATCTCAAGGAGGAAATAGAAGTATAAGAAGACTGCGAAAAATAAAAAACCGGGCATTTTTCATGTCAATGTATGTAATGGACGTTTTCTGCACGACTTCTGCATTTCCTGCCCTAGGTTGGAATTGGCAAAAGGATTCCTCGCTAGTGCATATCTATTGTTCTAATATGTGGGTTGAAAAATTTGTCCCTTGGGTGTATGATATTTGCGACCTTTTCCTAGGGTCCATGTATCACAACATCTTCAAGGCTGACACTCCAGGATTTTTAGAGAGAGCTAGAGCACTGATTACGTTGCACAGAGATTGGTATGTTGGGGAATATTTCTCCTACATCAGAATTTGGGGCAGCAATATAGTACATTTGCTGCCAAGAGTAGTTCCAGACCGCATGATACTGTAGGAAATCACCTTTCAGGCGATCATTGATGGCACCTTCCCTGAATTGGAAAAGCACAAAAGGAGGGCTTGGCCTAAGTTTCCATTAACTTTATTTTCTCTAGTGCTGCATAATTATACCCATGCAACTCTATTGGGTAAAGAGATTTCAACTATGAACCTGGGAGAAGCCCCCAGAAGAATGCACAATCCTAAGGCCTACTTGGCCAGCCTCTTTTCTCATGAACGGTCTAAGTTTCATTATGCACACTAAGATCTACCTGATGACTCTATGTACAAAGGATATTTTGAATTTCAGGAAGAATTAGGTAACATCATTGATCCAGATGTGAAGGTGCATGTCTTAAATTTTCAGAAGGACCCAAAGAAATGGACTTTCCACTTCAGGAAACTAAATCTAGACGCAGCAGAAAAAATTGAAAGGGAAAATATAGAGAAAGAAGCAAGGGAGAAGGCAGCAACAAGATCTTCCTCTGCCTTAGCCTCTCACTCCAAATATAAGAGTAAAGCTGTCATGGAATCCCCTATGAGCACTCACTCTTCACAAATGTTGGAAGCTCTACACAAAGGGGCAGAATTAAAGAAGAATCTGGTCAAGCGCAGTTCTCATCTCCAGAAACAAGAGGCTGAACCTTGACCCAAGAAACAGATAACTCAACTTGTTCTCCAACAAGCACAAGTACTAGAATCATCAGTTGCTCAAATTGAGCACATACCTAAGCAAGTTCCCAGAGAAGAATAGCTAGCACAAATAGCTCCACTTTCTCTTCAAGAACAAGTACCTCTCCAGATCCCTCCAGTCCAATAGGTAGAAATTCCACCCTAGCCTAAAATTGAAGTTCATGATATTCATAGTGACCTAGAAGAAGAAGCTGGGCCTGCCACATGCCTTGTAAATATTCTCGCCTCTCTCACATATTCAATTCCTGGTACACATTTTTCTGAAAATATTCTTGATTCTTTATTTCCTCAACCCTCTTTTTCAAAGATAAATTTAAAACCAAATTTTGAGGATACCACTAGAAACCCATCGGTATTGGCAAAAATGTCCAACCCCACTCCCCCTTCTTCACCACCTAGTTCATTAACCTCTCATACATCCTCAACTACCCCTACATCTTCACATATTCAATTTTCACAAGTAGAAATCCCCTCCATTTCTACAGTTGTTTCCCCCAAAACCAATACCCCTGCCTCGACTTCTTCTTCACCCATTGTATCTATGTTTCCCAGTTCCCCCATGATTATTTCTCCCATTAGAATGGAAATCTTGGTTTCCCAGTCACAATCTGATCCCTTGGTCAGCCCCTAACCGAAAACCCTCTCATCTTCTAAAGGGATGACAGATTTTGGAGAAGATGTTGTGGTCTCCTTTGGAAAATACTTTTGGAGAAAAAAAAGATAAAGCAATAATGACGAAAGGAAAAAATAGGACACGGGAAGCTTAGTCAAACTGTGCCTACCCTAAATAAAGTTATTTGGAAGACAGACTCTCCCGACATCAAACAAGGGGCCTTAGACACAACAAATTCCATAGGATCTTTTGCAGGTGCAAATTATGATTCAATTTCACAACTCAATAAAGATCTCTTGAACAAGGAACAAGAACCAAAGACAATTAAATAGGCCTTGGTGATAGCTGAGGCACGCCATCAAGAAGAAGTCAGACTCCTCAAACAAGAGCATGAAGACAAACAAAAACAATCACAAAAGTAGAATGACAATCTGAAGCATCAGCTTGACAAGTCCGATTTGCTCAACCATCAACAAGCTAATCAGATTGCTACCCTTCGGCAGCAACTTAAGGAATCAAACTAGCTTCATCCACTTCATCTTTTTCCAGATTAACAGTTGAATAATTTAAGTAGTTAGCTTCCATATTTCATGACCAATTATGTCAATCCATTTCTAGTTTGTATACAGGGCTCAATGAAATGAAAGAATTGTTTAATTCGTTTGAACGACAAGCTGATATCCTACACAATCATCATGCTCGAAGATTAGCAGCGGTCAAATGTTTTAAAGACGTACTGGATTGGAAAAAACACATCAAAGACAGACCATAGGATTTTCTAGTAATGGATAAACTTTGGGCCAAGAAAACCGAAGTAACAATTGAGACCTGGGGAATCATTTGTGATGCAGTGGACTCCAACATCAAAGATGGACAGGAAGCATGTAAAAGTAGATGGTCATTCGTTGAGGTTTTTCTAGATTTTCTAGAATTTCCTTTGTTAGATCCGATTGACGAGGCTCCCTCCCCCAAGCTCAATTTAGAGGAGATGGAACAGAATTTTGTTGCTGCCAAGGAACATATTCAGGAGTTAATCCAGCTCACTTTTCAAGAGATATCGAGGTGAATCAATGATACGTAATGCTGCAATTCTCATGATACAGGTGTACCTTGCATAGTGGAAGAAAGTCAATTACAGGGAGATCGCCTCCCATGTCTCAAGAGAGGAAGTACACCTAGAACATGTGACATATCAGGATGTTGATTATTTGATGGAATTAGATGCCAAGTGGCATTATTCCCTTGGAAAATCTTAAACTGTTTTATTTTGTAATCCCACATCTTGGGAATTTTCCTTCTTTTGTAAAAATTGTAATATTATTTAAAGCGAAGCTTTTCCCAAGTAGAGGAAGGAAATTTGGTGGAGATTAAGCCTAGGAGAATATTGAAGAACATACTTCCAAGTTGCATTACATGAAAGTTTGTGATTTTGTACTTTGTAATTTCTTACAAGTTAATAAAATTGCAGTTATTTCATGCTATGTTTCATGGTTGTTCATTAAATGTCTTTAATGAATTCCAGTCATTCTTCCATCTTTATGGCATGCTGATTATCGGTTGTATTTATTAATGTGTCGATCCATTTATTGATTTTTCATTACACGATTGACATATTAAATGTATGTTGAACAAATGCCTTTGTTTTATCTACGAGATCTATTTCACAGTTGATGGTTAGTTATTAATCTATGGTACTAATTTGTTAATTAGTATTGCATCTTGGATACATTGTATATTTATAATCTTTAGATAAACCTTTGCAATGTTTTCTGTAAGCTTTATTTGAAGCTAGTTAAAGGAATTGATCTTAATTTGCATGTTTGTATGTTGAGTAATCAAATCCTTTTACCTTTTATGTTTTACCATTGTCCAAATTTAAGTCCATTTTTCACCTTGTTTAAGTTTTCTTAAGCAGTTAGTTCAGGAAACGGTTACCTTGAATCTTTCTGTTAGCACCTGTGCTAAACTTTGAAAATTTTCACAGATGTGTTAGCACTATTTTTGGGCTAAGTAGTTGGTAAGGGATTAGGCTAGTGAAAGGAGGAATAATGTCTGTAAATTTGCATATCACATGACCCCAAAGAATGGTAATAAGGTTCTAAAGATGTTCAACATCTTCAGAACCAAAGACTCATCTGCATAAGATTGACATTCGACAAACTCCAAATGGAGATAATGATCAATTTCACTTTCCAAATCCAACTTTGCAAGCTCTGACAAACTCCTAATGGAGATAATGTCTTGGTTGCACAAATGGAATGAACTGATAATTGCAGTATCTCCTCTGAATCCATAGCCACATGCCAGAGAATTTGCATGCACTTAACACATAATAATTTTTAAAATGCCATGCACCCTAACTTATATGAGATTTTGGGTTTTTCCTTCATAGCCATTGTCTACAGAATCCACCTCCTCTCAGGGGGTTTAGAATTTTGAATTATCCCTCCCTTATCCAATTTAAGGGCATTATCGACAAGCTTATAAATGAGACGATTATTGTGTTGTTGTATATGCAAGAATTTTTGTCCTAAAACACTCCAGAAATTGTTAGCAAGTCAACTAAAGAGTCTATTTTTCATTTGATTTCCAAAGTGGGTGCTTTAAAAATCTTGTTTAATGACATGAAGAGAATCACCAAAGCTCATGAGCCGAGTATTCTTAGAGTTTTGATGATATCCAATCTGAGGTATAAGGCATATATTTCAATATAGGTATTAGTTGTGTCCCTTAGCACCATGAATACTGAATCACTTGTGTGTCGTTTAGTCGAATAATAACCCCCCCTTCCTCCAATTCCCCCACACTTTCCACCCATGCCAACTAATTAATCATTAAACAATATATTCATTATCATTTTTTCTAAGCAAATCTCTTTATATTTTAATTTACGCATAAATATATAAGATAAATAAAAACACGTATATACATCCACAATAAATGATATACAATTGTCATTTTTCTCCATGTAACTAATAGTTTATCGACATCCGATAGGAAATGAGAATCATAAGTACATATACATATTAACATATGTTCTCATTGTAAACAAGTGTTCTGCCACTACCTTAAAGAAATATTAAGCTTAACTATTTGAGTACAAAAAACAAATAAAAAAACTTCACTAAAGTTGCATTGATTAGATCTTCATACATTCTCAATGTTGCAACCATCATCCAAAGGAATACCACCATTTGTTTAACCTCATTATTATTATGAAGGTCATTCTCAGAACACATTTAATAATAAGCATTGAATTCTAACAAAGACAAATTAATTAGAAATACATTAAATACCACAAACTACAAGTCATCCACCATCTTTATATAGATTTTTTTAGGGCATATGTTGGCCCTAAAAAGTTTTGATAATTTTGGACAAAACAATTTTGGAGTGAACAGGGTTAAAGCGAAGTGGTCCGCAGAAGCAGGGTCAACTCCAACGAAGCGACCCAAAAATAAGGGAATGGGGTGGTTTGATGATGTCAAACACAAAGCTAGTTTGGAAGTTATAATTTTATGTCCACTTACATTAATGAGCCTAGGTAGTGGGCACAGGATTAAGGGACATCAAAAGGCCTATCGGTTTGGGAATTTTGGGATTACCTAGTTACAATCTTAGCTATTCCAGAAAGAGTTTTGTTGAGTTTTTGTGTCAAATTAATGTAAGTTGTGAAGATTTGGTATGAGAGAGTCCCATGTGTTAGGATTATTAATCCTCCCCTTGTCAAATGTCTATTAGATTAATTATTGCCTAACTTAGGAACCTTAAATTAATTAATTGGGTCCACTAGTGCAATTGGGTCTGTTGACCACCAAAACCAACTAGGTGGACAACGATGTACGATGCACATGTTGAATGTGCCTTGAAGATAAGAATGAAGTACTTAATGATTATATCAAGCGAGGCAACTCTTCTTCTCTTCGTCTCCCTATGAAATTTCTGCACCCCTACAGGGGATTTTGTAAGGATATGTCAGCATGAAGTTCTAGTTTTTTGTAACTTAATCTCCTAAGACTTAGTCATTAGGGAAGTCCTTTCATTGAGTGTTTTTTCACTTGGATAATTAAAATTTATTTTTAGAGATTTTAATTATTTGAGTTTTTCACTCAAAATTACCTCCAAAGTGGTGAAAGGCGTTCTAGTGATTGCGTCCATAGGGTGATTGGGTCCTAGGAATGTTCTATATTACCATTCTAGACATTATCCATAGTATTGTGGAATTTCATTAAGTTTTGGATAGGTTTGTTTTAATCTTTGGTCATTAAAAATTGTCACTCAGGACAATTTGTTGTAATGTAAAAGAGGGTTACTTGGTCCTTTTTAATGTTTTATAGGGGTATGGGTACTCAATACAAATGGCATGATACCCCCTACATCCTTGAGCCAAGTTTGAATTCATTTGGTCAAGTATTACTATGGTTTTGGTCACTTTTTCCCAGGCCAGTCATGGAAATCAGGAAATTGGGCATTTAATTAGAGAGCCAAATTTTGGAAAAGTGACTATAGTCACTTGGGGTGGCCAAGTAAATGTTCTAATTTTTATATTATGTTCCTAAGACAAATTTAAAATCCAAAGGGGTCCCCCCAAGCAAGCATATAACAAGTTTTGAGTTGTCGAATCTAGGGGGGTGCCCCCTTCTCTCATTGATTGGTTGGGTGAGCTAAAGTCAATGGAAAGGGCCCCACTATGGTGGTTTCTTCCCCATTTGACATAAAAATAAGGTTGGAAGAATTAAATTGTGGTTTTCTCTCCCCATATTTGAGATCTCAAACCTTGGTTTTGCCCTCCTTGAGCAAATTCTCCCCCCTCTCTTAGGCCCTCCTCTCTCCCTTGTGACACTCGTCTAGTATGCAAAGAGCCTCTCTCTTTCATTTTTCCTATTTAAGGAGGCTTCCCCTCCTCATTTAGGTTACACAAAAACACACCCACTCCCACTCTCTTTCTCATGCTCTCATTCTTTCCCTTGCTCTTGCTTGGGCCATTGTAATTTTCAGCCATTTGGCTTTGTTAATCAAAATCTTTGGAGGAGTCTTGTGTCCATTATTCTCATTGATGATTTTCTTCCATTCTTAAGGAGCTACACAAATTTGGTTGGCCAAGGAAGCATACTAATTTGCTTTGGTAAGATTTATGGTATTTGTATTCCATAAATTTTGTGAGTTTTCATTATTGTAGCAAAAGAAGTTTATGATTTCTTTGCTCATTATTTGATTCTCACATTCTAGTAGTTGTGTAGTGAAAATCTTACAAGTTGCAAGTTGTTTGGATTGAAGATTGGGATTCCTCGGTTGGATTCCCCATTACTTCACTTCTTGAAGAACAAAGGACCATTTTTCTCTTTCTTTACATACAAATTTATGCATGTTAGTTTTAGTTTGTTGAGTGTTTCAAATCTAGTTTTAACCCTTTTATTCTCAAGTTCTTTCAAAATTATTCATTTGGAAACTTTGTATAAATTTTTTATATATATTGCACTAACATACTAACTTCCCCAAAGTGATTTTGGGCACATTTTATCATTTTCTGTTTGTTGGTTTGTAGCAGGTAGTGACAAAACAAGAAAAAAATCTGTCAAATTTCAGCCGTAGAAGAGTTTTAAGGCCACCCCAAAGGAAGAGCTTCAAGGACATCTCAAGAAAGGAAAAAAACACGATTTTTCTCACTCATTTTACCTCTTTATTTACGCTGAAATTTCAGCCTTTGTAATGAGTCCAAGAGAGTATTTTGGACTTGATTTCTTGCTTTGCATTTTCAGATTAATCAAGTCTCATTTATTTTCCATCCATTGCTAGAAATAGAAGTTGGGATTTCCCACCTTTGCATAAGCAATTGTTGATTGGCGTGGGTTTTAGATTAGTTAGAGTTTCATTTTGTTTTTATTTTATTCTTTATTTTTTGCCCGCACCTTGTAAGTGATTTGGCTTTGCCATCCTTGCAATATTGCATTGGCTGGCATTTTATTCCAAGTATCTACTTATTTCTTTTTTTTTCCCTCACCTCACAAGTGAAGTGGCTTTTCCCATCCATGTGAAATCGTGTTGGCTAGCATTTTTATTTAAAGTATTTTCTTATTTCCTTTTTTCTGCACCTCACAATCAAGCAGGATCTTCCTCCATTGTGATATTGCGGTTGGATTGTATTGTTTATTTTTTCTTCAAAGATAAAATTTACCACAAGACCCATTTTTTCCCCGTATCCTCTCCCCCCGCCAGTTCGACCGATCTAGGGTGATGAGAAAGGGAAAAGATTTGTGTTTCCTAGTTTAATAGGCACCCAAATAAGTATCTTCATTAGAAAGGAGAAAAAGAGGCTTGACCTGTGGAGCTAGTGGGTCAGAGGCCATAGGGGGCTTCGTGTCACTTTGTGTCCTCCAGTTGAGCACCTAGTAAGGTTCGAGTTTGACCCGCGGAGCTAGGTGGTAACCTTGTGTTCCCATGTTGAGCACCCAACATTCTCTCTCTAATCAAAGGAGACAATCTCTTGGGGTAGACAAATATAATAGTTCATATCTTTGCAACAAACACATTAATTCCCTAAGTCAAAGAGAGACATAAAATTTACTAAAACTTACAGGACCACTTGCATAACATTGTTACAATCATTTACATTTCTCTACTTTCTAATCACTTTATTTTAACCTACTCATATATTGGAGGTCATCATGTTCTTGTATATTTGTTAAGGTAAATGAGTTGATGATTTAGGAAAATTATTTGAAGTTGATTATTGTGACTCCATAGCTCGAGTAGAGACGACACAAGTCATTTTGATTATTTGATTGTTTCTCTCTTTCATACATTACTGGTTGATTGTTAAAGGGTTTGTTTGACATTGAAATATTTGCATCACTGCACGTTGATTGTCATTTTTGTAATTTACAACTCCCAGAAAACATTCTTCAAAAAAGGAACTTAGTAAGTAGGGACTACCCCCCTTGTCCATTAGGAGTTGTGGTATAAACAGAGGAGTTTAGAATCGAGGTGACAGTGGGTTCTCAACTCATAAGTTGCCCTTGGGAACAAACACAGCGGTTGGGAGACTTACCCATGTCCAAGTGTGTTTTAGGTGGCAACAGGGTCCACTTGGCCCAATGGGGACACTTGTACCAGTCACTGAAGTGTGGGGAACACTACTAGAGATTAAATTCCACTTATTGCATGCGCATGCATCAGTTTGGGTGCCTCCTAGACCAATCCCTACATTTTAAGAGCCACTAGGAGTCCCAACACCAACCTACTTCAGTCAGTTGGTGTTAGTACTAGTTAGTCTTAGTTAGCCCCCAGTTACGTTCAGTTAGTTCACAGTCAGTTAAGCTAGCGCTACCAATGTATGGATAATTCATGGTTGCATGGGGAGGAGCGCTTTTCCTACCTACCTCACTCTCAGTTGCACTGAGTTAACTAATTGTCACTGGTTGTTGAGTTATTGGTCATCAGGGATTTGTCTATTTGGACTCCGATATTGATTGGGAGATCCTGAGTTAGAGATTCAGTTAGATACAGTCTTATCCACTCGGAGGATTCGAATTCATTACTCATGCATTCGAATTCTACCTATGTAAGCTATTGTAACACCAGATATTATGATGATGAATATACTATAAATTCCTGAGCAATACTTGTCTGTTTCTTGTGTCGTTTGTTTTTCTTAGTTTGTATGTTCATTCTCCATTCAATTGCTACAACAATATCAAAACTCTCTGCTTGAAGATCTAAATGGCATTTAAATTCTAACGGCATGGAGATAGTGAAGATATATAGATTGTTTGATTAGATCCTTTGTAATAGAGAAAGAAGAGAAGTTTGCAGGTTGTGTGTGCATACATGAAGTTTGCAGGTTAAAGGAATTCTTAATTTGCATGTCTGTACATTGAGTAATCAAATCCTTTTACCTTCTATGTTTTACAATTCTCCAATTTAAGTCCATTTTTCACCCTTTTTAAGTTTTCTTAAGTAGTTAGTTCAGGAAATGGTTACCTTGAATCTTTCTGTTAGCACATGTGCTAAACTTTGAAATTTTTCATAGATGTGTTGGCACTATTTTTGGGTTAAGTAGTTGGCAAGGGATTATGCTAGTGAAAGGAGGAATAAGGTCTATAAATTTTCATATCACGTGACCTTGAAGAATGGCAATAAGGTTCTGAAGATGTTCGAAGGATCATTCCTAGGTTAGAAATGCCAAATAATTGAAATATTTCTGATTTTTTTAACTTTGCAAATGTGTATGAATGAGAAATATGCTCCAGGTTAAATGGTGAAAGCAATAAACGGCTTAGATGCATAAGCGGAGGAAACAGAGGCTGCAGATTAATTTTTGTAAGGATAGATGAACGATTTTAAATAAATTCTACATTGACGAAAGGAGATTAATTTGCAGGAAAGAGCCACTGTTGGATGGACATGGAGAGGCAGATCGACGGTGTATAAGGATTTCACTCAGTAAACATGCACAGACATACAAAAATCTCTTCCTTTGTGAAATCCGATATGAAAAAAATATTTCAAGGGTTGATATATAACAATGATGAAGATCTATGGCCAAAAATGATTTTGCAAGACAAAGGTGCGAGGAGGAAGAAGATAAGTTTATGTGCAAAATGGAGATAAAGCGTGGGTAAAATCAATCGTGTATATTTCATCTGGGACAAATCTAGGGTTCATAATCATTTTGTGAGGAAGACATGCTCACTCTGAATATGGAAACAAATTTGCGAAATCTGGTGGGCTCGAAAACGCTGGCATGGTAAACATAGGGGAAGATCAATGACTCTTGTCCATTCATGAATCTCCCGATGAGACCCAATGGTGTACAAGAAAATCACTGAGACAACTTGCACACTCAAAGTTGGAGAGGGCTTGCGCGATGGGGAACATGTGTAAATGACGTGTCCCCTTCCCATTGGATATCATGCTCAAAGATTGGAGGTACAAAAGACATGTTTGTGAAGCATGATGGTTTATAAGGCTAATGAGCATGACATTAAATGCGTAACAATTCGTTACTATTACCACCACCCTACAAGTCCAACGTCTACCAAGAATGAGTCAGCTGGATACAACTACAACCTCCAGAAGTGTTGACCGTCACCACCAGGTACTCGTTCATCGTTTATCAACCCTTTTTTGTTTTGTAATTCATCCAGTTGACAGTTCCACCATGGCCTCGTCTGTAAAAATCCTTGACCGTCCAAGGAGACCATATGTGATTGAATTTACGATGCTTATGATTCTCGTTTGCAGTTTTCCAGTGTCAGTGATGCCCAGAACGCTTTGTTATCACCTTCCGAAGACCTGTCGTAACTATAGGCAAATTTAAAGTCATCCTTAATAGGGTTCACATTAGAACAATTTCCCCATTTCCCAAAATATTTTCCAAAGGGTAGCCTTCAATTATTGCTCCACTGGAAAGGTCATATTAGATGATACCCACTCCTATTTCGTTTGCAAAATTACACCGGAAGCTATCAGGGCTTCCTTGGGTCTCTTTGAAGTCCAATGTTAGGCTTTGATCCCCTTCACTGAATCATAGGTTATGCAAGTGTTTAGGAAAGCTGACCTAGAATCCAAGAATAAATTGTTCCAGACCATTTTGAAGACTCTAGTTCCCTCAGAGACCCTTATCACCCCACTTTGCTATGAATTGTTCATAAAACATGTCGTATCATCCATATCCCTCTTGAGTCAAATCCTAGGTCTTGATAGCGATATCATGGTCTCTGAAGTGATGCTAGTCATTCTCCTTTGCCCAAGCCAATCTGAAGCAGGAATTAAGTTTGATGAGTTCTTGGATAGAGAAATCAATTATCAGCTTGAGAATTTTCATTTGGATAAGCACTTTAGATACCATGTGTATATATTTTCCATCATAGTCAGTTCTAACCGGCATACCCTTGAGGAAATGGATCTAGAGGTGTTCAAAGACTAGCCCTGGTCTCTCCAGAATATCCAAGACTAGTCTTAAACCCTGTTCATTGACAAAATTGTCCTCATCATCTCCATGTTATTCAACCCTAAAGAGAAAAGGATATGAGAAGACATGAAGGTTTCCTTGTAGCAAGAGGGTATTGGAGATTGGTTCCTGATGCAGAAGTATTCAGTTATCAGGGATATGGTTTTTTGATTACCCCTTTCATGCTACTAGTTTTCCTAACTCCCTCAGTATTCGCACTAGAATTGATCAGGCAGAGGATTTCTGCTGATGAGGAGCATTTTGCTACTCACGTGAAGGACTCTTGGATCAAATACCCTATTAATTCTAGGCGCTTTATTGTGAAAAATCCAACAACGTTACAAATGGTGGAGAAAGTTTTAAAGGCCATGAAATTTTAGGTGACCCATGCACATAATTACGATCCTAAGGGGATCATTTCGCATAGGAGGGTCCAGGTGAAGAGGTCAGCCTTTATTCGCTCCATGATCCCCAACTTGTCCCAGGAGGAAAATTATCTTGCCTATGATTTTGATTGGACTCCTGTAGAGAAAATTCAGGATCCTAAAGAAGTGTAATGTACTGTGTTAGCTTCTCCCTTGCCCCTACACGATGATGGTAGAATCAAATGGTATCGGTAAGAGGTGGAGGATATGGAATGTGATTAACAGAATTTTAGCAAGAATCTTAGGATAGATGTAGAGGAGGACGTAATCAACCTAGAGCAGGAGATTAGTTTTGAGTTTGATTCCCTCAAGACAATGATAGAAGAAGAGCCTGGTGCTGAAATTCCTGCTAGAGGGGAGGTTACAAATCAGGTGGTGGTTGCATGACCACTAGTGGTTGGGAAACCAATCACTACACAATTAGAGGGAAAGCCCTTAGGAGCTTCACAACCAAAGAAGAAGGGAGATGAGGAGCCTTTCCTCAAATATCAGACATACTCCTTCACCTCTGTTGCTAAAGGACAAATCAAGACTGAGAAGCAGATGTTGGATATATATGGGAAACTCAAAGAGCGGGCCAAAACTGAGACTCATATGCAATCAAAAGAGTTGAGGAAGTTGTCAGGTAGCAAGGTATCCTTTACCACTGCAAGGAAACTTACAACTAGATCTTTGAATCTGGCCATATCTAATGAGGAAGGAGTGTTAGAGTTCGAGTTCAAGATGGACAAGTTTTCAATCCTAGATGAGATCCTTTTCCATAAGGGAGTTAGTGATCTCATCTATGCTGACCTGACTAAGGAGGAATTGGCCCACCTCAATTCCCAACAGAGGGTGGCTAAATTGGAAACCCAGCTAAAGCAGGAAAGGGAAACAAATAAGGTTTGGAACCTGAAGCAAAAACTCCTATAGGACCAGGTGGTAGATCTCACTACATAGAACTCTCTGCTACAACCCCTTTCAACAGAGCACCCTATTTCAATGAAACAACCTACTTCAACAAAGAGGCATGTTCCTACAAGGAAACCTACCTCATCATCTAAGCCTCTAGCAAAGATCCAAGCTTACAAAAATAGGAGTAAGATACCTATCAAGGATATCCAACTCCCTCCTAAAACTATGCAATTGCAAGAAGGAATTGAGACATTGTAACATCAAGTTTTGGATCTGAAAGGCCACCTTGTTGTGTTGGAGGCTGAAAAGCATACGTGGGAAGAAGAGAAGCGAAAAATGCAAGAAAGGATCAATGATTTAAATGAATACAACACCCCTGAAGATAATTCACCCACTTCTCTGGTGATAAAAAACATGTATGACATCTCCCTGAAGGACCTGGAGATCACTCAATTAAAGGAAGCAAATCATTAACTTAAGGACAGGATCACTACAAAGGAAAGTGAAGACTCTGCTAGAGAGATTAAGACACTGAAAGAGAAGATAGCTAGGTTTGAAGAAAGTGTTAGCACCCTCTATATTGAAAAATTGAGGAAAGATATGATCAAGAAATGATAAGGGCATATATTAAAAATTGGTAAAAGGTTAGTATTCATGAGTTTTTATCAATTTGCGCACTTTGATTATTTTACTGCACAATTGGAGGGTGTAGATTTGTGATCACGTAGATCTATGGTTTCAAAATGATCCACTAGGAAAAGTTGCACGAGAAAGAAGTTTTGACAGAGAGCGGAATGGGTTAATAAGATAACAATATCGATGGTCAAGAGATAGAGAAAATTAAATATATGGTCATAAGGTAATCTGCGATGAGAAGATGCAAGGTTGAACAAGGAGAAAGGTCAGTGGAATGCGTAGAATGGATTTGATCCAACGGTTCAAATACGGGATGTAATCTTATCAACGGTTATAGTCTAATATGGGGCTCGAACTTGTAAGACCATTAAAATGGATGAGTGGTAACGGAATTCAAACCATTTTACATGTGGTGTTTTTTAGTGAGTTCCCCTGAGGAAAGTGGTAAAGGAGAAACAGCTTGTTGGGGATCTCGAAATCATTATTCGTTGTATAAAAAGTGAGTTGACCAAGGTAAAGTTATTTTTGTTTGCACGCTGCCAGTGAAAAGAAGAGGGGTTAGTGCGCCATCATTTTCCAAAAGTCAATTCTTACATATCTGACAGTTACCAGGTAAGCCTTAAAACTCTGAGATTCTTGTTGACGACTTATTGCCATTGTTTTATTATGGAGAAAGAGCAGAGTTCAGAGATATTGTGCAGGGTTCTGGATGAAAGAGAAGAATTAGTTATTTATAGAGAAAGGAATGCTTTTTACCTTATTGTGTTAGTATGTAGTGTATCAGTCTCAAAAGAACGTTTCTGATTGTTTAAGTTATAGGGAAATGATATCCTAAATGTCTACAATTCCTTCCTGTATTACTTTGCTGTCGAATAAACCCTACCTTTCCCAGAATTCGTCGAGTGGTGTGCAAACAATTATTCATCTTCCGAAAGGGTTATTATGAGTCGTACAACTTCAAAAATCCTCTGTAAAATTGACACTAAATCTGTCCATGAGATGTTAAGCCTGCCTGATATTTTTCCTATAAATCCTGAGTCCTTCAATGAACAAGTCCTGATTGAGTTGTACAAAAATTGCGAAACTGAAGTTAGATGTCAGTTCTTGTCCAGTATCTTAAAAGTTGGTCAGTCATTAGAGGGTTTATTTTTTCCATACAATGTCATTATTTTCAAATATGAAGTCCAATTGGTCATGTCAATGGTTAGTCAAGTTTTGGGTCTAGATGATGATAAGCATGTCAGTGAAGTCATTTTGGGTTTTTTGCTAAGTATAGGTTCGACTGGCCATGAATCCAATTTAGTCCCTTGTTTCAATATTGATGAGTTTTTAGCCGAAGTAATCCATACCCAGTTAGTTGAGTTTCCTAAGGTTAGGTTTTTCAGATACCAGTCATATTTGTTGAACATGTTATTGTGTTCAAATGTATCAGAGTTACAGGTCTTATCTACCATGTTTTCTCTAGACCTTCCAAAATAGATCAACATGTTCGAGTTTGTGAATACGATTATGGCTGAAATATATAAAATGATTTTTGATGATTTCTTGCCTAGGGTATTGGAAGACATGAGAATCGTGTTACAATATTCTTTAGAAGACAGAATAGGAGATTGTTTTTTACACAAATAATTTACTGTTATAAGAGTGTATGGATTCACTGGAGAACCATACAGGTTACCATCCTTTTTAACGTCAAGAGTATTTGCATTAGAGTTCATGATACAAAGGTTGTGCGCAGAAGAGGAACACTTCAGAGTGTTTAACAAATCTTATGATGTAAAATTCCCTTTCAAGGTTGGTCCTTTCATTTTTAAGAATAAAAGTGTTCTGTTGGTTATTGAGAAATTATTGGAAGTTATGGACTTTCAAAAAGAGGAAAAAATGAATTATGATCCACACCATATTCTTTCTAAAAGTGGTTTTGTTGTTACCTTGAGATTTCCTTTCACAACCTTAGGTATATTTTGAGTGATAACAAATTGGCGCCATTGTCGGGGAACGAAGGTGCAAATCAGCCCTGGGAGGAACACAAAGATTATAACGGATCAAGAAAAGGATTTATGCAGGCAAACATAAATTTTTGTGAGTGAAGAAGGTTGTACATCTGCCCTCGAAATTCTAGTTTAAACGATTTCAAGATTTAAAAAGACATCCTAGCTTCTAAAAGACATACACGAGATCATTATGATACTTAAGTTTTATAAAGTTTGGAAGATCCAGAAAAATTATTTAGAAAAAGAGGCAAAGAAAATATAGATATTTCTCTGTTTGGTGCATCATCTTCTCAAGATTTTCATAGCACCCTTGATCAAGAATGGGAAATTAATGTTGAAAAGGGTTTGTTGAAATCTAAGTCTGAATCTGATCTTAAAAATATTGAATTCAACCCTCGTAGATTAGAATCCTATTTACTTGATTCTCTTTGGAGAGATCTTCAACAGTCTGCGAAGGTTGAAGAAATACCTATTGCTCAAACTATTCAAATTTCCTTGGTTCATCCAAATCCACCTAGACCAATGGCATCCATATTTGGCCCTTTATGTTTTCCTGTTGTATAGCATGACCTTCCCCAAAACTATTCCCAGAGAATTTATCTATTTGATGGTGAGGGAGGTATAACAACAAAACAACATGTGGCAAAATTTGAAGATTTTATTGACTTGGAGGAAGTTGATTATGTATATGTTAAAATGAAGTTGTTTGCTCAAAGCCTATTAGGGGAAGCAAAGAAATGGTTTAAATATTTTCCAGCTGCATCAATTCTGACATTTCAAGCTTTCCAAAATGTGTTTTTAGAAAGATGGGATGATAAACAAAGCCCTTTACAGCTTCTTTCCCAATACAATAATCTTAAGAAAGGAGGTTTTGAATATGTTCATGAATTTTCAAGCAGGTTTATGAGAGTTTATAATTCCATCCCAGATGATATAAATCCTTCTGCAGCTGCTGCTAAACTCCATTATGCTGAGGCCTTTGACAATGACTTTGCATTTTCATTAAGGAAGAGAAAGTCTGTGAGTCTTGCTGATATATTCACAGATGCTTTAGAAGTGGAAGCAAATATGATGGCAAGTGGAAAGATGAAACAAAGAGATATTGGTAGGAGGAAAATTAGAGAAGAAAACATGCCTTCTACTTCTTCTTTTGCCAATGATATTAAAATTGAAATGATGTTAGAAACAATGGAGAAGTTAATGGATAGATTGACTATGGACAATAGATCATTTAACAGAGAACAGGCTGAGCCTCAAATAAGAAATCCAAATTTTAGAAGACCAAATCCTCCTATGCCTCCACAAAATAGTCAGAGAGATACGAGAAATGCAAGGAATCAAGAAGAACAACAGATTCGCCCACCTTTCCCTAAGAATTATGTTTCAAATGAAGAAGAGTCCGCGGAAAATGAAATTCATCTTTTCGGGGAATTAGATTCTGAGATATACCTCACTAAAGAATAACATCATATGTTTGCATAAGAAGATGGTAATAATGATTTTGACAAGGAATCAGAGCAATATCAGAGAGATTATTTGCATGCTATGGATGATGTACAAAGGAAGATTAGGTTGAGAAACATAGATGTTGTTGTAAATAAAGGGAATCCAAATTCAAACCAGCCTTCCACTAGTTCATTAAATATAGAGAAAGTAAATGAAATACAAAAAGATATTGTTGTGAATAAAGAAGTTGAGAATAAAACAGAAAAAACAAAAGAAATGAAACAAATGGCACCAGCAGATGTAGAGAAAGTTACTTCTATTTTCAATCTGCAGAATGAACTTTCAAAATTGAATATTTATGTTCCTTTTAATGATTTGTTGAGGAATAATGAATACAGGGATACGATAACAAGAATGGTTAAGGGTCAAGGAGAATTTCAATCAGACATTTTAGAATTGACAGATGATAATCCTACTATTTCATTTGGGCCAAAGGTTGAAAATATAGATGATGAAGAGGTTCCTCCATTTTATTTGACTTTGAGTGTGCATGATATGGTTGTACATAATGCCATGTTAGACTTAAGTGCATCACATAATTTAATGCCTAAAGGAGTGGTGGAAAGTTTGGGGTTGGAAATTATGAGGCCATATAAAGATTTGTATTCTTTTGATTCTAGGAGGGTGAAGTGTCTTGGCCTAATTAAAGATATGGTAGTATCTTTAAATAAATTGCCAACCAAAACAGTAGTGATGGATGTTGTAGTAGCAGATATTCCACCAAAATTTGGAGTATTGTTATCAAGATCTTGGACTTCAAAGTTAAAGGGTAGTTTAAAAATGGACATGTCATACGCTACTATTCCTGTCCAAAATGGGAGTAGAAGGTTATACAGTGAGAAGAGAACACCTTATGTAGTAAGCAGCCAAGATAGACCTGATATTCATCATATATATGCCGTTGATAATGATTTGGGCTCTTCTATTTTCTTTAATGATATTGTTCCATGTGATCCAGAGTCTACATTGCAAACTAAATTTGAAAAGAACAAAGAAAGAGAAAAGGAGCAAGATGCTCTAGAAAAGAAACAAAAAAAAGAAGGATTGTGGACTATGCATTTTGATGGGTCCGTGGCAAAAGTTGGTGCTGGTGCTGTTGTATACATAATTTCTCATATCAGGGATTTTAAAGCTTTATCATATAGAGTAACATTTGAATTCACAAATAATGTAGTTGAGTATGAAGATTTATTACTTGGACTACATGCATTGAAAGATTTGGAAGCGCAAAGGATACGAGTTATGGGAGATTCAGAGCTTGTAATAAACCAGGTGAATGATAGTTATCAAACCAGACATCCCCGGATGAGGGCTTATCGAAATGAAGTATGGGACATGTTTGGTAACTATTTTACAAAACATACAATTAAGGTGGTTCCTAGATATGGAAACTTAGTAGCTGATTCTTTGGCAGTTGTTGCTGGTAAATTTAAAACTCCAAGTGCTGGTCAAAGAGAATACCAAGTGGATATTGTAAATAGAACGTCCATACCTGATAATTCTAAATATTTCCAGGTATTTGAAGATGATATGCAAATAAAAATATTTTTTGAATTATCTAGGGAATTTGTGAATACTCATATTGATGGTGAAAATGATAATTGTGAAAATTTCCAAGATGTTAAAGAAAGTGAAGAAGAAATGATTAATAATGAAAAATTAAAGGGAACTCTAGGAGGAAAGGATATCAATCAATTAAAAGTAATTTTATCCCAAGAGTTTTGATCCCTTAGAGAAGCGTTTTGATCAAAATGATGTTGCAAAAGATCCAAAAGTGAAACCTGCTGACAATGCTATTGAGGATAAAAATATTGGTACTGAAGAAAATCCATAGATTGTGAAGCTGTCTAAAAATATGCCTGCCAAAGAAAAGGAAGAGTACGTGAACTTCATGAAGAAATATACAGATGTATTCGCCTAGAGTTATGAGTATCTCAAGGAATATGATACTTCAATAATACAACATACTATTCCAATCAAACCTGGAGAAAAACCTTTCAGACAGAAGTTCAGAAGGATAAATCCAAAGCTGTTGCCAGTTATTGAGAAGGAGATCAAAAAATTGTTTGATGCCAAAATTATTGTGACTTTGAGATTCTCAAGGTGGGTTGCTAATTTGGTTCCTGTCAGAAAGAAAAATGGAGAAATAAGGCTTTGTATAGATTTCAGAAATTTGAATAAAGTCTCAATGAAAGATAATTATCCCTTGCCAAAGATGGATCATATTTTGTAGAAAGTGGTCGGAGCAGAAAGAATTTCTACTATGGATGGTTTTTCAGGATAGAATCAGATCAAAGTGTTACCTAAAGATCAAGAAAATACTGCTTTTACCACACCATGGGGTACTTTTATGTATGTGAAGATGCCTTTTGGTTTGATGAATGCAGGGGCTACTTTCCAACATGCCATGGATATTTCTTTTGCAGGAGAAATAGGTAAATTTGTGGTAATTTATATGGATGATATCACTGTATATTCAAAATATCACAAGGAGCATATTCACCATTTGGAAAATGTTTTTATAAAATGCAGAAAATTCGGTATATCATTGAATCCAGAAAAATTCAATTTTGCATTAGAGGAAGGGAATTTATTGGGTCACATTATTTCAAAGGATGGACTAAAGATTGATCTGGATAGAGTCAGTGCAATTCTGAAGGTAGGAGAACCAAGAAGCAAAAAATAAATACAATCATTCCTGGGGCAGGTAAATTTCTTGAGAAGGTTTATTCCCAGTTTTGCTGAAATATTAATGAATATCACAAATATGCTAAGAAAAGGTCATGAAATAAAGTGGACAACAGAGGCTAAGAAATATTTTAAAGAAATAAAACAAACCATTTCAGAAGCTCCTATGCTGGTGAGTCTGAACTTCAATAAAGATTTCTTAATATTTTCATATGCTTCAGAACATACTATTGTTGTAGTCTTGTTACAGAAGAATAATGAAAAATATGGAGCAACCTATAGCCTTTTTCAGTAAGATGTTGAGAGATGGGGAATTAAAATATGATATTATGGAGAAATAGGCATACGCTTTGGTTAAGGCCTTAAAATATTTCAGGGTGTATATTCTTCATTCACATATAATTTCTCATTTTCCAATTAGTGCAGTAAAAGGAATCCTTACACAGCCTGCCCCAGAAGGAAGAAGAGCGAAATGGATAGCAACATTATTGGAGTATGATATAGAAATTAGGCCTACCAAGTTGATTAAAGGCCAAGGGCTCGCAAAGATGTTGACAGATTCAAATTGTGAATCTTTACAACTTAATTTCTTATCCAGTTAATCTCATTAGTTGGACACAAGGGTGGAGGTGATGATTGATTTTACTACATCTTCATGGTATTCTAATATAGTTCATGTTCTTCAAAAATTACAAGCTCCTGCATGATTAAGTAAAACTAGAGCAAGATTTGTGAAGTTGAAAGCTGTTAAATTCTGTATTTTAAATCAATATCTTTATTGGAAGGATCCTAAGGGTGTGTTACTTAATTGGCTTTTGGAAAATGAAGTGCATCAAATGGTGAAGGAATTTCATAAAGGAGACTGTGGGGGAAATCACTCTTGGAAAGTGACAGCAAACAACATTTTGAGAGCTGGTTTTAATTGGCCATCATTGTTTTTAGATGTGTACAAAGAAACTAGTACATGTCACCAATGCCATATTTTTTATGGTAAGAGAAAGGTGATTCCACTGCCTCTTAATTGAATAATAGTAGAATCTCCTTTTCAGCAGTGGGGTATGGATTTTATTGGAGAAATAAACCCAAATTCTTCAGGACAACATAAATGGATTTTAACAGTGACAGACTATTTCACGAAGTGGATTGAAGCAATACCTATCAGGAGAGCTACTGAGACATTGATTATGGATTTTCTTGAAGAAAATATATTGGCTAGGTTTGGTTGTCCCAGAAGAATTGTGACTAACAATGCAGCGACCTTTAAGTCCAAAAAGATGATTAATTTTTGTCATAAATATCATATCAATCTAAATCATTCAACTGATTACTATCCACGGGGAAACGGACTTGCAGAGTCTTCTAATAAGATTTTAGTAAGAATTATTAAGAAGTTGTTAGAAGATAACAAAAGAGCTTGGCACACTAAGCTTAAGTATTCTTTGTGGGCTGATAGAATTAGCACTAAAAGGGCAATTGGAATGTCTCCTTTTCAATTGGTATATGGAACTGAAGTCATTTTTCCAGCGTCGTTAGGTGTACCAGTTATGAAATTCTTTCAGGAATAGCAGGACGAGCCGAACCATGTGCAGAGAAGAATAAACCAAATTATCAAATTGGACGAGCAAAGAAATAAATCTTATAACAAAATGCAAATACATCAAGAAAAAATGAAAAACACCTTTGATAGAAGGGTGAAAGAAGAACAGTTCCAAATTGATGACCTGGTATTAAAATCGGATGCTCCTAAGGAAGAGAAGCATGGAAAATTTGACCGTATGTGGGTAGGTCCTTATGTTATTGCAGGTCACAGAGGAGAAAATGCTTTCATTCTAGAGTATCAAAATGGGGTTTTTCTAGATAGTGGCCCTGTTAATGGAATATTTTTAAAGCATTACTTATCCTAAGGCGGAAGGTAAAATTTGTACCATAGTTTGTAAATATTTATTTTCCTAAAAAGCAATACAGATTGCGAGCTGAATAGATTTGAAGCCCGGAGTGAACGCCCTAAGATTTTGGAGGGTAGCCATTTTCTTTATTGAAAAAAAAACATTTGAAAAAATAAAAGTTTGGAGGTTTGGATACAAAAGTCAGAAGCAAGCACCTAGTCTATGAGTTCTTTGATACCTCATAGGGAGGATATCATCCCCAGTTGGAGCCAGTTGTTAGCACCCTCTATGTTGAACAATTAAGGAAATATATGATCTAGAAATGATAAGGGAATATATTAAAAATTGGTAAAAGGTTAGTATTCATGAGTTTTTATCAATTTGTGCACTTTGATTATTTTACTGCACAATTGGAGGGTGTAGATTTGTGATCGCGCAGATCTATGGTTGCAAAACGATCTGCTGGGAAAAGTTACACGAGAAAGATTTTTTGACGGAGAGCAGAATGGGTTAATAAGATAACAAGATCGAAGGTCAAGAGATAGAGAAAAATAAATCTATGGTCATAAGGTAACCCGCGATGAGAAGATGCAAGGTTGAACGAGGAGAAAGGCCGATGGATTGCGTAGAACAGATTTGATCCAACGGTTCAAATAAGGGATGTAATCTTATCAACGATTAGAGTCTAATCTGGGGCTCAAACTTGTAAGACAATTAAAATTAATGAGTGGTAATGGAATTCAAACCCTTGTCCACGTGGTTTTTTTAGTGATTTTTGCTGAGGAAAGTGGTAAAGGAGAAACAACTTGTGGGGGTCTTGGAATCATTATTCGTTGTATAAAAAGTGAGTTGACCAAGGTAAAGTTATTTTTGTTTGCACGCTGCCGGTGAAAAGAAGAGGGGACAGTGCACCATTGTTTTTCGAAAGTCATTTCTTACATATCTGACAGTTACCAGGTAAGCCTTAAAACTCTGAGATTCTTGTTGAAGACTTATTGCCGTTGTTTCATTATGAAGAAAGTGCAGAGTTCAGAGATATTGTGCAGGGTTCTAGATGAAAGAGAAGAAGTAGTTATTGATAGAGAAAGGATTGTTTTTGACTCTATTATGTCAGTATGCAGCATATCAGTCTCAAAAGAACGTTTATGGAAGTATAAGTTACAAGGAAATGATATCCTAAATGTCTGCAATTCCTTCCTTTATTACTTTGTTGTCGAACAAACCCCACCTTTCCCAGAATTCGTCGAGTGGTGTGCAAACAGTTATTTTTCTTTCGAAAGGGTTATTATGAGTTGTACAACTTCAAAAATCCTCTGTAAAATTGACGCTAAATATGTCCGCGAGATGTTAAGCCTGCCTAATAATTTTCTTGTAAATCTTGAGTCCTTCAATGAACAAGTCCTGATTGAGTTGTACAAAAATTGCGAAACTGAAGTTAGATGTCATTTATTGTCCAGTATCTTAAAAGTTGGTCAGTCATTAGAGGGTTTATTTTTTCCATACAATGTTAGTATTTTCAAATATGAAGTCCAATTGGTCATGTCAATGGTTAGTCAGGTTTTGGGTCTAGATGATGATAAGCATGTCAGTGAAGTCATTTAAAGTTTTTTTCCAAGTATAGGTTCGACTGACCATGAATCCAATTTAGTCCCTTGTTTCAATCTTGATGATTTTTTAGCCGAAGTAATACATACCCAGTTAGTTGAATTTCCTAACGTTGGGTTTTTCAGATACCAGTCATATTTGTTGAACATGTTATTGTGTTCAAATGTGTCAGAGTTACAGCTCTTATCTACCATGTTTTCTCCAGACCTTCCAAAATAGATCAACATGTTCGAGTTTGTGAATATGATTATGGCTGAAATATATAAAATAGTTTTCGATGATGTCTTTCCTAGGGTATTAGAAGACATGAGAATCATGTTACAATCTTATTCAGAAGACAGAATAGGAGATTAGTTTTTACACAAAGAATTTACTGTTATAAGAGTGTATGGATTCACTGGAGAACCATATAGGTTACCAGCCTTTTTAACGTCAAGAGTATTTGCATTAGAGTTCATGAGACAAAGGTTGTGTGCAGAAGAGGAACACTTCAGAGCGTTTAAAAAATCTTCTGATGTAAAATTTCCTCTCAAGGCTGGTCCTTTCATTTTTAAGAACAAAAGTGCTTTGTTGGTGATTGAGAAATTATTGGAAGTTATGGACTTTCAAAAAGAGGAAAAAATGAATTATGATCCACACCATATTATTTCTCAGAGAAGGAAATTGAAAAAAAACAAACCATTTGATCATCAAATTACTGAGGGATTAGATAAAATGGAAAATCTATCTAATTTTGAAGAAAATGCATAAGTTATGAAAGAAACAATGACAGGCACTAATGAATATAAGAGGGACAAATTGGCTTTAACAGTTCAAATGTCTGTTAATTCCGGTGTTATGAATAAAAGGAATCTTTCTGAAGCAGATGGCATGGACGTGGATGAAGAGATTTCCAATAAAAAATCAAAATGCATCCTCAGAATGAGCTAACCATTTCAGAAGAAATATTTTCAGAAGACTTTAAGAAAATGGTTTTGTTTCAAAAAACGTATGTGCAAATGTAGCAATATTCTTTTGGAGATGAAGGTAAAACATAATCTAGTTCTCGTTACAAATATAGGACATAGCTGATGTCGAGTTATGCTGATAAAGAAATGCAGTCATTGGAGGAAACTAAAAATCTGCTTCCTCGAGTTAGAAAATTAATCAATAAAAAAACTTTATTGATTTCTACTCGAGATGCAGAGAGAAATACCCTAAAATTTGCTATGGTAAGTGTTAAGAAGGTGTTTGAGATGGAGGTGAAGCTGGATAAAATGAGTGTTCCTAATAAAATACATCTCCATAAACAAACTGGAGATGTCATTTATTCTGATTTGTTACATGCAACTGTGAAAGTTACTAGATTGCAATCTCTTGTAGATAAAATGGAAATTCAATTAAAACATGAGAAAGTTGAAAATAAATCCAATTTGATTCAAATAAAGAAGCTACACGGAGATATCGTAAGCTTAGGGATTGAACCAAATAATGTGCAAGCAATGAAGAAGTTTCTGGAAGAGAAAGATAATACCATTTAAGTGTTGAAAAAGAAGCTCAAAGTTCCTAACACTCAACATGTTCAATCTTCAGAGTTGATGACAATACAAGAAGAAAAAGAAAAGGTCTACTAGGAAATGATGGATTACAAAGGAAAATGATTGAAGATGCGGGAAGAGAAAGACAAGTGGGAAACATCAAAAGCTGAATTGATAGCTCAGATTACAAGGTTGAATACATGTCATAATCAAGAAAAAGGGGTTATGGAGGAATTGATGAATCAAACTTTCGTTGATATAGATGAACCTCTTGTTAATGTTGAAAAACCATTAAATGAATTTTCTTCAGATGCTTTATTAGTTACCATGTCTCAGGTAAGTTTAAAGTAAGTGGAGATTAAAGGGTTAAAAGACGAGAATAAAAAGATTAAGTTGGAATTGGCTAAGAGTGTTGAAGAAAAGAATAAAGCTTGGAATGAGAAGAGCCAATTATAGAAAAAATTCAATGAATTAAATGTTGATGTATTTGTAACTTCGGAATGTATTGACTTGTATATTTTATGTATTGTACCCCGATATTTATTCTGGGAAGTATCTATAATGTAATCGAGTCATGTCATACCCCGTTGTTCTTATCGGGAGTTTCAATAATGTAAACAAGTCATGTAAAGTCATTGAGGTCAACCCTCCATTGTAAGTCGGGGCAATGGCCCCCACAATTGTGTCAAGGTTAACCCTCCTTGTTGATCGGGGGCAAAGTACCCACAGTTGTGGGGCACTAGGGTTATTAGACTCTCCTAGAGATGCCAGCTCTAGTAAGTAATTGTTAAGTGGTGCCGACATGTTAAAGTGGACATTAAGTGAACAAAAGAATATAAATAAAGAGTGAGCCTCTCTATTTATCATACACACACTCACTCATTGGGGCACATGAGTGAGAGAGAAGAAGCTCTCTCAAGTGTGTGAGAGAGAACAAGCTGTGGAGATCATCTTTTCTATTTTTGGGTTTTACTGCTACCATTGGTGCTCATTCTATCTCTGAGGAAGTTGCGGGGTTTTCTCCTTTATGGTTTCTTTGAGGAAAATTCTTTGTGTCTCATGTCTTTTGTGTTTATTGTTGGGGATGTTATTCTCTTAGATAAGATCCTAAGATAATGTCTTTTGTGTTTATTGTTGGGGATGTTATTCTCTTAGATAAGATCCTAAGATAATGATAGCTTTAATGTTAAAAATCTAACATGGTATCAGAGCTAACCTGAGAAGAAGACATTGTCCAGTTGTAGAAGCTAGGGATTCTTACTCTTTGGGTCTCTTTCCACAATCTATCAGCAAAAGTATGCTAGGATGACTCTCCATTGAAGGGCGCATCTTTCTGTCGAAGCGGAATTCGATTCTGAGCATTTTCAGTTTTTGGTGCGAGAAATTAGGGCTTCTTACAAAAGAGGAATTTTCGAGTGAGCCCAGCATAGGATTTCTCTCCTCATCAAAATTGAAGTTTAGAGACCTGGGTTGAGATTTTTGGTTGGGTGAAACTCCAAGAAATTCAAACCTTAGTTTGACCCTAAGATGGAAAAACCTTAAAATACTAAAATGGATAAGTTTTGGTACATTCACTATATCTCGGGATTGGAGATTTCCCAGGAGCAAAAAATTGCAAAGGTAAAAGATAAAATCCTGATGTACACTATGTAAAAAAGTAAGCCTTAGATTTTCTATATTCCAGGATATATGATTCCTCCAAGTTAGGGTTCCAGCCTCTTCCAGGATTCATCCCTAAACATGACACCTCATGAAAATTGCTATATCTCTGGCTACAGAGGTCCAAATGAAATTTCTGAAGTTGTACTAGAAAGGGAATAGCCTGTACTTTTTGTGGTCTGAGTTTCAATCCCCAAATATGAAACAGTGACACGTGGAAGTCCGTACAACTTCGCTATGCTGAACAGTCCTGAAAAAGGTCACCTTGGGAAAACGATCATAAGTCCCAATTGGTGAAACCTATGGTGTTATTATAGGGATAGGTGAGGATACCTCAATGTGAAGTTTCAGATATATAGGAGTAGTAATTTTGGAGATACCACAGAAACAATATCAGTCATTTCTGTAGAAGAAATTGGTAAAGTAGGGCTTCCTGTTCCGGGAGCTTCCCTCCATTGTTTTCACAAAATGAGTACATTGGATAGCTCACCTTGAAGAGTTCTATATTTCTATAAAATAAGATCTGAAATATTCCAAGTTTTGAAAATTATGGTTTCTCTAACAAACCGTAGATCAGCCAGCTCCGGAACCAGGACGGACACCTCAAATCGGTAAGATCTAATCTTTTGCTATTTTCATTTGGGGTTCTCATTTCAAAGTGATCTATCACATCATCTTGATGACAAGCTTGTTGAAGTGGACAACTTCCAAGCATGGAAGTATATGATCTCTCTAACGAAAATGAATTGGACACCTACATGAGTAGAGAGGTTCCAGTTCCAGAGGGAGATGAGGCTCAAAGCCTTACACAAGAAGAACTTGGTCAAGGCCAAGAAGACCATTGCTGATTCAGCCACGAATCAACTTGTGCCACAAGTGTCTTCCCTAAAGACACCGAAAGAGATGTTTGATTCCGTGACCAAGCTATTTGAAGGGAAGAACAAAAATTGGAATATGACCTTAAGAAACCAGTTGAAGAATGTGAAGATCCAGAATGCAGAGACCATACAGTCATACTTTACGAGGGCCTCTCAAATCAAAGAACAACTTGTAACAGTAGAAGAAGAAGTGGAGAATGCAAAAGCGGCGATAGACACCTTGAATGGACTCCCAAGATCATGGGATTCATTCATTCAAGGAATGTGTGCCGAAAGGAAGTGATTACTTTCAGTAGACTCTGGGAAGAGTGCACACAAGAAAAAGAAGCTTGACTCATAATAAGAAAAGAGAAGATGGGAGAAACTGAAGATCAAGCTCTCATGATCCAAAGAAGATACCTCAAGCAATTAGGAATATGAATATCTCAATTCTTGAAGAACCTCTTATCCATCTTAGCATTTGGATAAGAAATGATGAATGAAGAAGATGATGAACATGAAGGCTCAAGGAAAAGTCTACCCACGAAACAAATAAAGATAAGTATTCAATTGTCATTTCATGATATTGTTTTGTTATGCATTTGTTTATATTCAGTTGATGTATTATGCATGATAGAATGTTTGAATTAATGACAATATACTACTAATATGCATGTGATGGGTAAGTATCTCATGGTGCTATACAACTCTCCATTGCTACTTATGTAGAATGAAACCTCTTTGCTGACATATTGGATTAGTGCACAATCTCAATGTTGTCCTGGTAGAGATGGAAGGGATCTAGAAAAGTTTTCATGAGATATGGATGAATGTTGTATTGGCAAAAATAGTTGCATGATCATATATTTATGCATAAGAATTTTCCATTATGAATATGCCTTATGAAATGTTTCTAACCATACGACTAATGCATTTGAATTCTAGGAAACAGAAAAGGTTGAATAAATGTCATAATGAAGAAAAAGAGGTTATGGAGGAATTGATGAATCAACCTTTCATTGATACAGATGAACCTCTTGTTAATGTTGAAAAACCATTAAATGAATTTTCTGCAGATGCTTTATTAGTTCCTATGTCTTAGGTAAGTTTAAAGGAAGTGGAGATTAAAGGGTTAAAAGACGAGAATGAAAAGATTAAGTTGGAATTGGCGAAGAGTGTTGAAGAAAAGAATAAAGCTTGGAATGAGAAGAGCCAATTCCAGAAAAAAATCAATGAATTAAATGTTGATGTATTTGTAACTTCGGAATGTATTCACTTGTATATTTTATGTATTGTACCCCGATGTTTATTCCGGGAAGTATCTGTAATGTAATCGAGTCATGTCATACCCTATTGTTCCTATCGGGAGATTCAATAATGTAAACAAGTCATGTAAAGTCATTGAGGTTAACCCTCCATTGTAAGTCGAGGAAATAGTCCCCACAATTGTGTCAAGGTTAACCCTTCTTATTGATCAGAGGGAAAAGTCCCCACAATTGTGGGGCACTAGGGTTATTAAACTCTCCTAGAGATGTCAGCTCTGGTAAGTAATTGTTAAGTGGGGCCGACATGTTAAAGTGGACATTAAGTGAATGAAAGAATATAAATAGAGAGTGAGCCTCTCTATTTATCATACACACACTCACTCATTGGGGCACTTGAGTGAGAGAGGAGAAGCTCTCTCAAGTCTGAGAGAGAGAACAAGTTGTGGAGATCATCTTTTCTATTTTCAGTTTTTACTGCCGCCATTGGTGCTCATTCTATATCTAAGGAAGTTGCGGGGTTTTCTCCTTTATAGTTTCCCCAAGGAAAATTCTGTGTGTCTCTTGTCTCTTGTGTTTATTGTTGTGCATGTTATTCTCTCAGATAAGATCCTAAGATAATGCTAGCTTTAATGTTAAAAATATAACATTAAAAGAGAGAAATACATGAAAAGATCCTTTACACGGAGCTAAACATTTGATCTGGGATACCTTGTCTATAGAAATCACTAAATCCAGAAATTATTTAAATTTTATCAATGATGAAAGTGCATTGGTAAATTTGGCTGCTCAAAGATTAAAATTAGCAAATGAAACCATGGAAAAGAAATCTATGAATACTGCTCATATTGCTGTGAATTTTTTAAATTCTCTGGCATTTAAAAATCTATAGGATATTGGGATCAAAGACAGGGTAGTTATTGTATTGTGGGCAAAGAAGTTTATTAATAAACATCAACTTATGAAATTTGTGCAGGATAATGAAAATAAGATGTCTTCTCAAATCAAAGATTTTAGGGCAGCTTTTCAAAATTTATTTGATGATGGTCTCCCTTCTTTTTGGGATGACGAAGGACGATTGTTTTCTCAGGAATAGTATCATAGCTTATTGGTAAAAAATCGTATGGATCATTCTAAATTTGAAGATTTAGTCAAAGGATTAACAAGAAAGGTCATTGTTGAAAAGTTGACAGAAGACTTTGAAATATTAGACAGGTTTTTAATTATTAAAAAAGGATTACTAGCTCTGTATTATGAATCTTATGTGGATTTGGAGGTGTCAATAAGAGAGATGACAGAGTACACCACTCCAAATGTAGAACAGTGGAAAATTGTGGAGAAATTTGGGAAAACCAAATACATATTACATTCATAAAGACGTGTTGCAGTCTCGGGAAGCTGTTTGTTCGTGATGCCTTGTAGTTATGGATTTTTCTATAATAAAGCAATCTATTATTTCAAACAAAGCATGTAATTATTATTCCTAGTTATTAGGGAAATGGTTACAAGAACTTATGATTAATAGTTAGTTGGTTTTGATGTTCTTGGAAGAAACTATTTTGCATATATTTGAATTTTATTGAGGTATCAAGGGTTGGAACCCATAAGATTGGACTTATGTTTTGTGAGAACCTTTTTGAATAAAATTACAGAGTCGAATGCTAGTTTATCTTCAAAGATTCATGTATTTTTTATGTTACAGTCTGTGCTTTCTTTCCCTGTGAAATGTCTTCTAAGTGTTTACCTTCCATTATGTTTTCTTTCATGTCTGAATGCAATGTATAATAGTTTCAAAATTCATACATGTATGCTCTGGCTATTGTTTTAGATATCCACAAACGTTTATTCTAAAGTTGATATGGAATTAATCCTGTGATGCTTTATATCAATGGACTGTTCATGTTTCTTTCCTATCGCCTGAAAATCTATGAATGACTGTAGCTGAATAATTATCTTACCTTTGTTGAGATCTGTGTAAACAGCTTTGTAGTATCTTCATCTGTTTTGACTCCATATCCCAATGGTTATATGTTTTGTTTCAACCATCTACATAACTTAAAACTATTAATTCATATATCTGGCCTTGTTAAATCTGTATTTGAGAGATACCTCTCTGGAAAGAAAAGCCATCTTCTTTCTAAAAGTCGTTTTGTTGTTACCTTGAGATTGCCTTTCACAACCTTAGGTATATTTTGAGTGATAACAGAAAATATCATAGGCTGAATTCCCATGTAGGGTGCTAAGCATCTTCTTTGGGATGCATTGATAAAAGAGATAGCCCCATTAGGGAAACACATGTTCATGTTGGATGAACAGAAGCAAGCTTCTATGGAAGCAAGCAAGAGATGTAAATCCCCACAAGACATTCTGGAAAGAAGGCCAAGGGAGGAGGCCCAAAAGGAAATTACTGTCCTAGACACAACAACTGGAGAGAAACTAATTGCTCTAGGGGTCACTGATAGGATCACAGTTATGGTGACAACAAGAAGGATGACTACAAAGCACAACCTCTTGCAGAATGCACTTGCAAGGATTGAAATTATGCATCAAGGGTTGGAGAAGTTCAACATATTATTCTAGCCCTTGTTTCAGAAAGGATTGCCCGAGTTTTAGGGTCCCGATGGGAAGCTGATCCCTCTGGGAAAGTACCTTGAGCTGTTGAATCAAGAAAGAGTGAACCATGCTAAATTTGAGGGTATGGATGGAGGGATAAAGGGATAAGTAGTTTCCAACAAACTTAGTGAGGAATTTGATTCGTTGACTCAGTTCCAAATGATCACATCTAGTCTTCCTACTGTCAGTCATAATCCTTTGATTGATCTTGATGTTGTCCTAAAGGAGCTGTTCGAAATGACAATCCCTATATATCAGCTCTAAAAGGACATACATAGGTTGAGCAATCAATGAATCACGGGAGTGGCCAATAAATGAGTCGGCAAAAGGTCGTACAAAGGTTTTTTGAGCAGTCCCTTTCATCAAGCGAGGTAGAAAGCCACAGATGTTGAGATTTCCTTTTTGATCGGTCATGCGCAGCACAACGTGCCTTCCCAAAATATTTTGTGGGCATGGCATATCTGCCACATCAGAGTTTATTAGGATTTAGGATGTACTTTCATGTTTGATTCCCGCAATGTAACTAATTTTGATGCCCTATTTTGCGATACGTCTCGGGGGTAAATTGCACTATAAATGTAACCTCTACAGAAGAGTAAGGGTTGGAACTTTCATTTAGAATCCTTCTCTTCTTGGGTTTTTGTAGCTCTATAATTTTCTTGGAAGTATTAATCAAAAGTATTTTCTGAGTTTTTTGAGATTCATCTAGTCGTTCCATGTTCAGTTCTGTTTTCCTATATTTCATTTTTTCCATGCTTGTGCATTGCTGTGAATACATTTCTAGATTGCATGTAGGGAATTCTTCCCTGTTAGATGCTCCTTATATCATAAATTGTATTCATAATGTGTGTATGATGACTGAGACGGAATTCATCCTTAGATAGATGTTATGTTTCAGTTATTAGCCTCTATTGTTATTTCTACTAAAGGTGTTCCAAGAGATTCATCCATAGACATATGCCTCTTGTTTCACTGGGATTTCTTCATTTCAATCTGTCATTCCAAGTTGCCTTAGGTTACATAAGAGAATCAACATTCATTATTGTTATAATCCCCTTGTATATTTTCAGGTTGTGACTCCATTTCCCAATGGTACTTCTTATTTTTCTTTCTTACCATCTTTAAAAATACAAATATCCTTTTCTTATCAGATATATAGCCTTCTGATCACTTTCTTAAAGCCATATGTGTATGTGAATGACCCCGTGACAAAGAGAGATCCCTATCTGACAAATCCTTGTTCCAACGGAGACCTTGTATCCATAGGAATTAGTCATCCCAAACAAATTGGGGACAGGATTGTCTCTAGTGGGATTGATTCGAAGCCATTCTGGTTGGACATTTTCCTTCTGTTGATTGCCTTATAGTTTTATCCAGCAACCTACAAACCGGACCATCAACAATGCTCTGCAGGTATTTTTGAAGGGCCATTTCTAAATTGGAAATACAAAACAATTGAAAAATTCCAGTTTTCCACTTTGCTAATGAATGAGAATGAGAAAGTCTGTGGCAAGTTGAATGGACAGCTTGGATGCTTAGCGGAGAAGATAAAAGGCTGCAAAACATTTTCACCAAAGGAAAATCTGGAGTGGAAAAGGAAAAAAATTGGTTATAAAAGTTGGTGAATCTACTTTCCACTTTCTGGTATTTTACTGAAAGGAAAAGTTGAGAGCGAAAGAGCGGAAAAGGAAAGTTTCAACTGTGAAAATTTGGTAAACCTGACTTCTTCTAATTTCTACAGTCCGAGATCCGACAATCATGGATGACTCCAAGATAAATCAACAGTCCAGGAAAAAGCGGGAAGCAAAAAGGTGGAAATCGAAAAGCAGAAATACAGTATTTGGTCGTAAAAAAGTTGGAATCCTGCTTTCCGCTTTTCACCAGCTCGTAAGATCGACGGTTTAGATAGCTTCCACACAGATGAACAACCAGAAATGGAGCAGAAGTGCAAAATCGAAAAATTCAAAATTGAGCATCGTGAAAGCAAAAATCCCGACTTCCACTTTCCGCAGCACGTAGCTTGATCTTAGATCAATGGATGTCAAAGTTTCTGTCTAATATCTACGGTGCGGAAAAGGGAAACATGTGCACGAGGTAAGTAGATTTCTCAATCAGTGAGATCAAGCTACGAGCTACGAAAAACGAAAGGAGGGATTCCAATTTTTCATAACCAGATTTTCATATTTCCACTTTTTGCTCCCTTCCAGGGCATTGATCTGTGCAAAAGTTCTCCGAACCATTAATCTCACAGGATGGTGGAAAGCAAAAAGGCTTCCAACTTTCCATGACCGAATTCTATGTATTTCAGCTTCCACCTTTCTGTTTCTTTTTGAGTCGTTGATATTCAATGTCCATTTTGTTTCATATCAAGGTTGTTAAAAAGATAGCCATAAGTCTTTTTTTTTAAATATTAATTTGAGTGATAAACTGAAAGGCAACAATGTCAAATGATGATACATTGTTGTGTGAATGACTATAATAATATTCAATATCTGTAATAGTTTATATAATATCATGTATATAATAATTCTTTTATTTGAAAGAACGTTTTGTCCTCTACATACATAATATATGAAATTCAAGATCTTTGCAAGTTATATGGAAATTGTCATTTTGTATAATTTGTTTATCTAGAAAAAGGCCTGGCCTTTGATAATTTTTCATAATATAGTTATTTGATCTTGGATGTGTATGTTTTCTACAATTTAAAATATTTATTGAAAAATTATAATATTTTTATGTACAAATAATTTGCAATTCCTTAATAATCATATATCTTGAGAGTCATGTTTTACATAATAGATATACTTTATGAAAATAGATTTTTTGGTTTTCTAGAATTTTACCATTTTTTTTCAATTAGAAGTTTGGAAAATGAATATAAATACGAAAATTTAATCAATAATACAACACATAAAATTAGAAATTGCTAATTGTTAATTTGATTTTAGAAATACTACTACTACTAATAATAATGTGGAACATAATTTTAACATAAGGATACTGCATTAATAAAATAGATTAAAGTAACACATATCATAATTACAAACTAAAATAACTCAAATAACATGACATTAAAATGCCCTTTGCTCAAGGGCTTGCAAGATGCAAACTATACTCCCAATAGTCCTCTGAATCAGTTTTAGGAATGCAAGGGAATGATTCTAACCAGATAAGGCCAACAACCTTCTTTATATGGCCGAGAAAATATAATTATCACCAAAAACCATCGCAGATGAAGACATGGCAGACATATTAACAAGAGAATTTCTCATCCTTAGCCTTGTTTGTGTATCTGATTTGCAAAATAAAAGTGAAAAAAAGATAGAATAACCCATTACATTCAATTGTCAAAGAGAAAAGGATACTACTATGTTGATGTATTTGTAACTTCGGAACGTATTCACTTGTATATCTTATGTATTGTACACCGATGTTTATTCTGGGAAGTATCTGTAATGTAATTGAGTCATGTCATGCCCCGATGTTCCGATCGGGAGATTCAATAATGTAAACAAGTCATATAAAGTAATAGAGTATAACCCTCCTTATTGATCAAGGGTTAAAGTCCCCGTAGTTGTGGGGCCCTAGGGTTATTAGACTCTCCTAGAGAAGTTGTCCCTAGTGAGTTATTGTCAAGTCAGGAATTAGTATAAATAGAGAGGGAACCTCTCTATTTAACACACATTCATACACATTCACTCACACTTAGTTGTAGCACATAATTGAGAGAGAGAGAAGAAGCTGGGACAAGAGAGGGAGAGACTACTACTGTCGGGAGATCATCTTACTGTCTTTGGGTTTTACTTTTGGTGCTGATTCTATCTCTGAGGAAGTTGCGGGGTTTTCTCCTTTATGGTTTCCCCAAGGAAAATATTTTTGTTCATTGTCTCTTGTGATTGATTGTTGTGCTTGTTATTCTCTCAGATAAGATCCTAAAATCATAGAGCTTAAATGTTAAAAATCTAACATGGTATCAGAGCTAACATGAGAAGAAGACACTGTGTAGCTACTGAAGCTAGGGCTTCCTACTTTTTGGATCTCTCTCCACATATTTTCAGCAAAAGGAGGTTTGGATGACTCTCCTCTCTAGGGTTCATCTTTCTGTCGAAGCAGAATTTGATTCTGATCATTTTTAGTTTTTGACCCGACACTACTGTCGAAAATTAGGGATTTCCACAGAAGTGGAATTTTTGAGTGATCCTAGACCTGGATTGATCTCCTCCCCAAAATCAAAGCTTAGAGATCAAGATCAAAGTTTTTGGTTGGGTAGAACTTCAGGAAAGTCAAACCCTAATCTGCTCCTGAACCAGAAAACAACTCTGTAGAAATTCAGCTCCAGATCCAGTTTCGACATCTTAAACTGGTAAGATATAAATCTTTTGCATTTCCATTTGAGGTTCTTTGTTAAAATATCTCATCATACCAAGCTTGATGAAAATCTTGAGGGAGCTGATAACTTCTGAGCTTGGAAGTATAGGATCTCCCTGGTCCTGGAAGAAAATGAGTTGGACTCTTACATCAATGAAGAGGTTCTAGTTCCAAACTGAGATGAGGCTAAGGCCTTACATAAGAAGAAATTGGTCATGGCTAAGAGGATTATTGTTGATTCAATCAAGGATCACCTCATACCACAGGTGTTACTCTCTAAAGACACCTAAAGAGATGTTTGATGCCCTGACCAAGTTATTTGAAAGGAAGAACATAAACCAAAAGATGGCTTTGAGAAACCAATTGAAGAATGTAAAGAACCAAAATGCGGAGACCATCCAGTCTTACTTTACAAGGGTCTCTCAGATCAAGGACAAGCTGGAAGCGGTAGATGAAGAAGTAGAGAACGCATAAATTGTGATGACCACCTTGAAAGGTCTCCCTAGGGCATGGGACTCTTTCATTCAAGGGATATGTGCCAGAAAGAAGCTAGTAAAGTTTAGAAGACTGTGGGAGGAATGCTCACAAGAAGAAGCTCGAATATCAGCTCGAGAAGAAAAGATGGGAAGTGAATATCAAGCTCTCACAGTACAATCCAAGAAAATAATAACAGACCATCACAAAGGTAAGCACTCTCGCCAAAAGAAAAACACTCGAAAATCTAACAAAGATTTGTCTAAGTAAATTTTCTTTACATGTGATGAAAAAGGACACCTTGCAAGAGATTTTCCTAGAAACAAAGATAGATCTCACAAGAGGAAGGGAAACAAGAAAATAAATCATGCTCATGCTACAGAAAATGATGAGCCTTCCAAGAAGAGAATCAAACCGTGATAGTGATGATTCTTCAAGTGATGAAGAATAGGTTTTCATTTCCGCTCTCATGGGAAACATCACACATGGAAGCAATGATTGGCCTATAAACAGTGGGGCTTCCAAACACATGACGGGATTCAAAGAATCATGTCTGAAACTATCAGAACATGAATCACCTCACAAGGTGAAACTTAGGGATGACTACCAATATCCAATAAAAGGTAGTGGAGAATCCTCCTACAAATTAGACTCTGGAAAGTCTATGAAAATGAAGGATGTCCTATTTGTACCAAGACTAAAGAAAAACCTTCTCTCCATCTCTACATTAGATGCAAAAGGTATAAGAGTTGCATTTATAGATGGCCTAGTCATCATGTGGCCAAAAGGAAAGACTATTGACGATGCAGTAGTAATTGGAGAGCAAGAGGGAGGACTATGCAGATTAAAGAGCCAACTAGAACAAGCTTTGGTTCATGACTCAGTAGAACCAAATGAACTTTGGCATAGAAGGATTGCACATGTGCACTATATAGCACTACTACTTGCAAGCAAAGTTGTTGAAGGTATTCCAAAAATACAAGCAAAACATGAAGGAGTATGCAAGGGATGTGCAAAAGGAAAGAACACAAAGAAGACATTTCCAACTAGCAAAAGCAAGGATAAAGGAATCTTGAAAATCATTCACTCTGATGTATGCGGTCCGATGTCATCCAGTTCATTAAGCGGGTATGTATACTATGTTTCTTTCATTGATGATTTTTCTAGGAAGACATGGATATACTTCATGAAGAACAAAGATGAAGTATTCAGCAAGTTCAAGGAATTCAAAGCCTTGATCAAAAACTACATAGAGAAGAAGATCAATATTTTTTGATCAAACGATGGTAGAGAATTCACATCAAATGAATTCAAGGAATTGCGAAAAGATTAAGGGATTAAGAGGGAGTTTGCCACTCCATATAATCCACAACGGAATGGGGTTGCATAAAGAAAGAATAGAACGATCATGGAAGCTACAAGGGCAATGATTCATGATCAAGATCTTCCCATGCATCTATGGGCAGAAGCGGCTAGAAAAATTGTGTATGTACAGAACCGTACTCCACATAGAGTACTCGAGAACAAGACACCTGAAGAAGTATTTTTCGGCAAGAAACTAGAAGTCAGTCATCTCAGAATATTTGGCTGTCCAATGTACATACACGTTCCAAAAGAAAAGAGGACAAAGTTAGATCCTTCAGGAAGTAAGGGTATATTTGTGGGAGACTCTGAAAGCTCGAAGGCTTACAGAATATACTTCCCAAGATTCAAGAAAATCGGCATCAGCAGGGACGTAACATTTGACGAAGACTCAACTTACAACAAATCCATAAAGAGACATGCTGAAGAACCTGTAGAAACAGAAGTAACCATAATTCATGACACAACCATGAACGAAGCGATTCCAGAAGAAGATTGAGAAATAGAAGAACCTTAGGAACCTGTAGATCCACCTCAGGAGAAGAATCCTCACAAGAGGAAACCTGCTTGGGTACGAGAATCTATCCAAGGTGCAGAAAGATATGGGGCTCCAGAAGAGATACACAGAGAAAGGAAAAGAACCAGGTCCTGCTCCGGTTATGTAGCCCTATTACATGACTTCATTGATAAAGAACCTTCCAACTATGAAGAAGCGGCAGAAAATAAAGAATGGAAGAATGCTATTATCGAAGAGTATCAACCGATCATGAAGAATGATGTTTGGGATGTTGTCCCAACACCGGAGGGGAAGTCTATTGTTACTTCCAAATGGATCTATAAGATCAAGCATGCTGTAGATGATAGCATAGAGAAATATAAACCAAGATTTGTGGCTCGTGGTTTCTCCCAAAATGAAGGAATAGATTATGAAGAGACTTTTTCTCCTGTAGCCAGATATACTTCCATTGAATCAATACTTTCTTTAGCTGCAGTAATGAAGTGGAAAGTACACCAAATGGATGTCAAGACAACTTTCTTGAATGGTGTAGTAGAAGAGGAAGTATATGTGGAGCAACCACTCGGTTTTGAGACACATGACAGAGAGACTCATGTGTGTAAGTTAAAGAAATCCATGTACGGTTTGAAACAGGCACCCAAGACATGGTATGGATGAATTGGCGGCTTCCTATCCAGTTTGGGCTTTACCAAGAGTAAAGCGGATTCCAACCTTTACTAGAAGGTTGAAGAAGGGAACCCAATGATACTCCTACTATATGTAGATGATCTATTCGTGACAGGTGAGGATGGGTTGGCTGCTGATACGAAGAGGAAGCTTGTTTCCGAGTTCAAAATGAAGAACTTGGGTATGATGCACTATTTTCTAGGCATGGAGGTGTGGTAGAATGCAGATGGAGTTTCCCTGGGACATGGAAAGTATGCAGTAGAGATCCTGAAGAGGTTTGGGATGATGGAATGCAAATCCACGACCACACCTATGGCATTGAACCTGAAGCTATTGAGTGATGCTTCATTAGAAGCGGTTGATGCTATGATGTATCGTTCGATGATTAGGTCCTTGATGTACCTGACGAATACGAGACCAGATATTTTCTTAGCTATGAACAAATTGAGCCAGTTCCTGACGGATCCGAGACATGTTCACTTGATTGCTGCAAAGCGTATTCTGAGCTACCTGAAGGGTATAGTTGATTATGGGCTCAAGTATGAGGCGAATCAGAAGATTAACCTGGAAGGTTATGTGGATTCAGATTGGGCAAGAAGTGCCAATGATAGAAAGAGCACTTCAAGGTGTTGCTTCAGTATGGGATCAGGTGTGATCTCCTGATTTAGCAGGAAGCAATCCTGTGTGGCACAGAGTAAAGCTGAAGCAGAGTATGTTGCATCTTGTTCGACTAGTTGTTAGGCAGTGTGGTTGAGAAAGCTACTATCTGATTTATTTGATCTCCAGATGGATGCTACTTGTATATATTGCGACAACCAAAGCTGTGTGAAGCTGTTGGAGAACCTAGTGTTCCATGACAAGTCAAAGCATATCGAGATCCAGTATCACTATATCAGGGGTATGGTGCTGAGAGGAGAAGTGAAGCTCCAGTATGTTGCGATGGATGAGTAGATAGATGATGTACTGACCAAACCATTAGCCAAAGTAAAGTTTGAGTACTTCAGGGAGAAACTTGGTTTTCTCCAGATCGAGGTTCCCTCCAAAGGGAATTAATGTGTCCGTTGGCCCTTTAGACATGGTGGAAGGCTGAGCTTCACATGATCAAATGTAAGTGCAGAGATGCTCTGATGTGATTGTGGGTTTTGTTACTGCATGATCAGTGCAGAGATATTCTGATGTGATTGTGGGATGTGTTCCCACATGATCAATGTAGATCCATTCTGATGTGATTGAGGGATATGTTCCCACATGATCAGATATAAGTGCAGGGATGCACTGATGTGATTGTGGGTTATGTTACCACATGATCAGTGCATAGATATTATGATGTGATTATGGGATTTGTTCTCACATGATCAGTGCATAGCCTTTCTGACATGATGAGGTCGGATGTAAGTGCAGCGCTTTTCTGACATGATGAGGTCAAATGTAAGTGCAAAGCCTTTCTGACATGATGAGGTCGAATGTAAGTGCAGAGCCTTTCTGACATGATGAGTTCGGATGTAAGTGCAAAGCCTTTCTGACAAGATGAGGTCGGATGTGAGTGCTGGGCCTTTCTGACATGGGTTTTGGATGTGTTCCTCCCATGGTCATATGTGAATGTTGGGCATGCCTTTCTGACATGGTTCTTGGATGTGTTCCTCCAATGGTCAAACATAAGTGATGGGAGGGCCTTTTTGACATAGTTCATTCCATGGTCAGATATAAGTGCTGAAGATGATGAAGACCTACATGAAGGCTAGGCCTACAACTAGCATGAAAAAGGGATGGCTTTGTAGAACTTCCTGTGATGAGTAGAATTGAGATAGCACCAGTGATGATCCAGATCAAGCAATGATCCATACCTGATGATGATCCAGTGATGCTCCAGCTCAAGTGATGATCCAGACTTGATGATGATCCAGTGATGCTCCAGATCAAGTGATGCTCCAGATCAAGTGATGCTCCAGATCAAGTGATGATCCATACTTGATGATGATCCAGTGATGCTCTAGATCAAGTGATGATCCAGACTCGGTGATGATCTAGACTTGATGATGATCCAGTGATGATCCAGACTTGATGAAGATGAATTGACAATGAAGATGACTTGATGATGAAGATGACTTGAAGATGAATATGACTTGATGATGATCCAGATGATATAGAGAAGAAGACTTGTACTAATAAATTGTGTCGAGAGAATACCTCCCTAGTTAAGAGGGATTGTTGATGTATTTGTAACCTCGAAATGTATTCACTTGTATATCTTATGTATTGTACCCCGATGTTTATTATGGGAAGTATCTGTAATGTAATTGAGTTATGCCATGCCCCGATGTTCCGATCAACAGATTCAATAATGTAAACAAGTCATATAAAGTCATAGAGTATAACCCTCCTTATTGATCAAGGGTTAAAGTCCCCGCAATTGTGGGGCCCAAGGGTTATTAGACTCTCCTAGAGAAGTCGGCCCTAGTGAGTTATTGTCAAGTCGGTAATTAGTATAAATAGAGAGGGAGCCTCTCTATTTAACACACATTCGTACACATTCACTCACACTCAGTTGTAGCGCATAACTGAGAGAGAGAGAGAGAAGAAGCTAGGACAAGAGAGAGAGAGACTAGTGCTGTCGAGAGATCATCTTACTATCTTTGGGTTTTACTTTTGGTGCTAATTCTATCTCTGAGGAAGTTGCGTGGTTTTCTCCTTTATGGTTTCCCCGAGGAAAATATTTGTGTTCATTGTATCTTGTGATTGATTGATGTGCTTGTTATTCTCTCAGATAAGATCCTAAGATCATATAGCTTAAATGTTAAAAATCTAACATAACAAAGAGGAGATCTTTGAAAAGTTCCCTTTCTCCTACTTAGAGAGGCATATTCTTTGTGCTTCATTGCTTTAAACTAACATAATTTCAAGCAATGCAATTTAAGTTTTTTAGTATATTGGGTTTAAAGAATGTTATATATAAATTAAAGAGAATAAAAACATGAAACAAATATATATTCGTATATAAACAAAAATGTAATAGGAATTATGATTTCATTCACAATAATTAATTATAAATATCAACAGCTTCTTCAGATAACCACATCTAAATTGACAAGTGAGCATACTACATTCTAGGATTTGCGCTTTCCGAAGTCGAAAAGTAGGAAGTCAAAAAGTAGGAAGTCGGAAAGCGGAAGGGTGACAAGTGAGCATACCGCATCTCAAGATTTCCGCTTTTGGAAGTTCGAATCAAAATTCGGAAGTCAGAATGTGGAAATGTGGAAAGTGAACGAAAATGCAAAGTAAATGTGGGATTTCCACACAATCGATTCCACCCATCATTAAGAGGTGGGACACTTTGATCTTTCTATTGCAGATGGTTTCTTTTTCGCCTAATCTTAAGTTATATATGGAGAGCCTAGGGAGAGTGCCTCCTATCGATGATTGCTAGTAGAGGGGTTCACAAATGCAATTTTATAAATGTTCACAAATGATGAGGGTATAATGCTTTTGTAGTGGTTTATTTCATTTGTATAACACAATGTATTTTTCAATAGATTGAATTTCAAGGTTGACTTACCAAGGTCCACAAAGAGAATGTGTTGTTATGAAGTTTTCGAGTTTTATCAGCTTGTTACACTACTATCTTAGATTGTTCGTGCTTCTTTGGTTGAGTTGTATGTAAGGGAAGGTTGGCTTTCCATATCCCATGAGAACTTGATTTTATGTTGGAGGATGCATCAAGATGGAGCTTTGGATTTCTGTCAGCTTGCTATTCCATAAGTATTTTAGATTGATATTTCTTTGGTTTAGAGTAACTAGTCCACTTATAAAATCTTCATGGAAAACATAGAAGCTAGTTGTAGTTTATAATGTCTCATATCTAGAGTATTGGAAGGAATTGGAGCATCTAAAGGGACCAACAACTTGATGGGATTCCAATCTAGAGATGGTTTTATATTCCAATCTAGAGATGGTTTTATAGATGATGAGAGGGATATAGAATTATAGTGAGGATTTGCAAAAGGGATTAGTTGTGGTTCCCTTTAACATCTTTGAGGAGCTAGAGAGATTGATAGCTAGTAATAGTGGTGTGTGTAATGATCTTGAAGAAAAGTAGGAGCACAAGGAAGTACAAATCCAAGCACACACTCTTTAGTGTACTTGAGCATGGCCACTGATTCTCCCCTTTTAATAAATATGTGGTTACTTGACTTGTTATTTTAATTTAATAAGAATGAATAATATCATGAAAATGTAAAAACTTAATAAACTATAATTATAAGTTTTTAAAATTAAATATAAAGAATAATACATAAAATCAAGGGAAAGAAAGAATACAACATTTTAATAAAAATTCTAAACTAAATTATGAAAAAAATTAATTATCTATTTATTAAATTATATATATATATATAAATAATGGTAAATAAATTATATTTATTAATAAATAATTTAATGATTAAAGAAAAAGAATCCAATTTCAAATAATGGCTAATTGCTATATATTTTAAACTAAAATAAATTTTGAAAAAATTGTATATATATATATTTATTAGAAAAACAATTAATGATAATTTAAATATATATATATATGAGTTATAATACTAGTAATATAAATATATTAATAAAAAGTTACTTTGTAATGAATTAAAATATTAATATTATTTGCAATGAATTAAAATATTAATATTATTTTTGGTTTATAAATAATTTCAAATAATGTTAGACTTCATTTATTATATAGAGTGTAGTTAATAAATTAATTACAATTTTCTGTTCTATAATGTATATAAGATTTTATTTATTATATATAATGCGTATCAGATTTTATATAAGATTTTATTTGTTATATTTGATTTTAGTTGTTTATACATGAAAGTTAAATTATTTTTAAATTTTTGTTATAAAATGTAATTTACAATGTAAAAATAAATAAACAATAAAATAAAAGAGCAACAAATATGTTTATTATTTATGTGTATATTTAATAGTTTTATTTTGAATTTTATTGTTTTTAATATTTCTATTAAATTTATAAAATTTTGTATTTGTAAATAATTTTTTTTTTTAAATTTAAAATTTTATTGTTTTTTAATATTATATTAATTTTATTATGTATTTTCTTATATTTATAATGGTGTATAGTATAATTATTTTTATAAAATCAAAATATAATTGTAATAATATGGATGAAAAATAATAACTTTATTTATTTTAAGAAAATAACATAATTATCTTTACAAAACTAAAGTATAATTTTAATAATATATATTAAAATAATAACTATATTTATTTTAAGAAAATAATATAATTTTTTCTATAATTTTAATAATAGGTAGTGGAAGCTAACCATCATGGCCATCATCAATAACTTTATTTATTTTAAGAATTTAATTTATTTTACTAAAAATAAATTATATTATGAAAAGTACTAACTTAAATAAAAGCAAATTATATTTCTATTTTTCTTAAATTAAATATAAATAACTTTTGGATATAAAGAATAATGTAGAGGGAAAAAACCTAAAACATTTTAATAAAGAATTTAAACAAAACAAATCATATAAAATTAAATTAACCGATTAAATTATTATGTTCATGATAATTAATTTAAAAAAAAAATAATTCATGAAAATATTCTGTGTTAATTAATTGTTATTTTGTTTATTGATTTGAGTTACAAAGTTTTATGATTAGTTTAGATAAATAAACTAAATAATAAATAAGCTAAAACATATTGTGTTGATCACTATTCTTAAAGCATTAATAAACATAATTTTTAGTGTCACAAATTAACATTATATGAATCATACCTAATACAAAATTACAATAGTAGTGATATAATAATACATTAAAATGATGTAACACTTAAAAATATTTTTATATCTATTTTAACTTTCTTTTTTTTATATTATTTTTTAAAATAATTCGAATCTTATTATTCTCTTTTAATTTTAATTTGATCTAGGTCCAAATATTTTAAATTGGATATAATAAAATATCAATTAAATCAATTAAATAAAAATTTTAAGAAAATTTGAAACATATGGTCACATAATATATAATAAAAATTAAATTAAATTGAGAATTTATCAATAAAATAAAAAACTTAGAAATTTACATATTTAATTAATGATACCTGATTAAAATGATAATAAAACATTCAATTACTTTATTCCCGTGTTGGGCCTAAAAAAATCTTATGTGGAGAAAGAGGAAAACCTTCTTAGATTCCTGTGTTGGGCCTAAAAAAATCTTATGTGGATCCATTGATAATGATAGAAAAAGATACAGAAGAGAGGTATCCCATCACCCATAAAATAAATGGAAAAACAAACCCCATATGAGAAATAACCACCCTTAAATACACCCATTTCACCCTATCATAAGATTTAGATTATTCTATTTTTACCACCACAACTTTAAGTTTCTTAATTTTGATAGTATGCACACTTTCTTGAACAACACCCACAACCTCATGAATTTGGCGATAAAAAAGGAAACCAAACTACTTTCTTATTCTTAGAATGTAGTTGCTAAGAACCTTCTTAATCCTTGTGGATAAGAATTTCCCAATAATTTTATATATACATTTGCATTGTGAAACTAGAAAAAAAAAAATACTCAAAATCCTTAGTTGAGTCAGTTTTAGGAATTAAAGCAATAAAATTTGAGTTAAAAACAGTCGAGGCATTCCCAGTAGATATCGATTCTTCAATTACCCGCAAAATATCTTGACCAATAACATTTAAATTTCCTATGAATAATTTCACAGGTATCCCATCGAGACCAAGGATTTTGTCGCATTTGAACAATGCCTAAATATCTTGTAATTAATTTAAGTTCACTTCTTCCATTAGCATTTCATTATCCTCATCAGATATAGTAATAGCAAAGTATTGAGCAATATTCATGATCTCTTTAATAGAAATATTCCCTTCATCCTTGAAAGGAGACTCAAAATGATTGTTTCCCACCATTGCAATGGCTTCAAAACCTTTGACCTCATCCCCATTGGCTGATGTAATATTCCAAATGGAATTTATATTTTTCCTTTGGTTAGCATAATGATGAAGAAATTTGAATTTTCATCCCCACAAGCCATCAAAAGATCCCTACTCTTTTGTCTTAGTTCTGCTTCATGGTCCAACAAGATCTTCCTTCTACTTGATTCCATAATAAGGATTTCCTCTTTTTCCTCTTCAGTAAAATAACCAAACCCAACATCCTTAAATATATTCACCAACTTATTCTCAATACAAGTTAAAGCTCTATCATTCGTTTCTTTCTTTTTAACAGAACATTCAATTGACGGTTCTTTATTCTTTTTCATATTAAAAGAACAATTCTCAAAAGGAGACACCTGCAAAATTTTTTCATATAAAATCCAATTCTCTCTGAGCACCTTAAAAAAATCTTCCTCTAATAACCAATTAGCATTGAATTGGAACAGACTTGGATGTTTCTTACAACCATCTTTTATCTCAAGAAAAACCATATAATTATCAAAATCACCCCCAGATGCACCCATTTCCTAATCCTAAACTTCATCTCCAAAAGATATTTAGAAACAAGAATGTTGTCCAATATTTTACAAATCCTGGCATCACCAGTCCTCTTATTTGTCAAAATTGGATTTAAGATAACCAACTCAATATCTAGAAGACCTTCCTCTTCCAATTTTCTAACAAAAACAAATTGATAGATGGTCCACATGAGCAGCAAGCCCCCACACCTTAGACAATCCCCTATAAAAATTAAGATCCCCTCCCATAATCACATTCTTTCAACCAATATAACCTAAATAAAAACTCTTATTGTTGAAAGACTCTCTATCTTGATTGGGACCATATATATTAACAAAAGCAAAATCCAAATCCAATTAAGTGGAAAACAGGGACAATGGTCTATACTTACCATACAAACTATTAATCTATTACTTAATAATAATTATTAAAAATAATATTTATATTTTATTATAACAAAATTGAAAATAAATAAATAAATAGAAAATAAATGCATACATTTTATTACAACAAAATTCAAGACTAAAAAATAAAAAATAGAAAATCATTATTTTCCTTTAAAAATGAAAAATAAAATATGACCCATCAGGTCATAATTTATTCTTACAAATAAACTTGTTTTGATTTATAAAAAGAAAACATAACACAAAAGTAGGAGCTTCTTAAAAAAATGTACAAAAACTATAAAAATAATTGAAAGGCTATATGTTCAGGCCTTTAAAGCCAGTATATCAAAAATAATCTTATTTAGAATTGTCCACTATATTCTTTGAGTATTCAAAGCCTATACATCTAGGACTTTATATCCAATATATCAATGATATTCTTTACATGAAAAAACATAAAAGGAAACAAGTTGCTTATCGATCATTCATTACACACTTTTCATATATATCATAGTTATCACCTAAATTCTTTGATTTACACTGTTCATATAGACTCAATTAAAAAATTGAGTTGAAACATTTGATATAGAGTTGTTTTTTTTTCTCAAATGATCCAAGTACCCTCCTAGACATGAACCCCACATTAGAAGAAATTTGAGGTCTAAAATGAGTCTCTTAAGGAAAATAATAAAATAATAGTTAAAATAATTGTTATTAATTTTGGAGGAAGAATGAAAAAAACTACTTTTTTTATTCATATTTTCGACATATCTCCTTGTGTTTTTACTCAAATTGTGAGCGGGAGAGATTGTTGGATGCGGAATTTAATTCCGCATCCAATGAGTACCCACATTGCATACCTTTGATGGACCCGGCTACCCTAAAAACAAGAAATACCTGAAAAAATGTGATGATGACCTCATCATCACGTTTTTCAGGTATTTCTTATTTTTGGGGGAGCAAGGTCTATTAAAAGTATGCAGTGTGGGTACTCATTGGATGCGGAGTTAAATTCCGCATCCAACGAGCTCTCCCACTTGAAATTTAAGTAAAAACACAAGGAGATATGTCGAAAATACGAACAAAAAAAGGTAGTTTTCTTTTATGACAAATATCTCAATTCAACCATTATGGTTGACTCATTTTATTGAAATTCTATTGGTTCTTGAATTCCAACTCACAAAATTTATTGTTGGCGCGTTTTCTTATAAGGCCCATTTTAGACCCCAAATTTCCTGTAATGACATTTTCATGTTCATCAGCCTAGAAATTACGTTCCCTATAGATATGCTCTGTCGCCACATTTCCTAAAAGAGAAATGAGTCTATAAGCCTCTTCCAAAAGTGACACTAGCTGAAATATTTTGCATCTGATTATGGCCTATAATTCTCTTTATGATAATTTGAGAATCACCAAAAATCTACAATTTTCTAGCCCCATGCTTCACTGCAAGTCTCAAAAGAAGTATAACCGCACTAAGTTCAGCAAAATTATTAGTTCCCTCCCCTAGTATTGCTTTAAAACTAAAACAATGAGTGTTTAAAAGATAGAGATAACCCCCAACTTCACATATCCTCATATTTTCTTGTGTCGCTCCATCAAAATATCCAAAGGAAGGGACCTATGAATAACTTCCTCAACCACCATTCTTGTTTTAATTTGAACATTATCTTGTGGATAATTTTTCATAGTGTTAATACTTTGATAGGAACATTAAATAGGAAAGACATATTTATCTTCAAAACAACATTGATTTATGGCATTCCATATACCCCACGCTACTATCAGACGAAGTGATCTATAGTATTTTAATCCCTCTTTTATGCTCCCCTCTTTTAAACAGAGTTACACAAATGTCTCACTCCATAATTTTACCAAATTTAATTTTATTCCAATTTATTCCAAGTCTGTCTTGATATAAATACATTCCACCGCCAAATGGAAATTGGATTCTTTAGCATTTTTAGATATGTAGCATCTATCGGGACCCTCTCTCCCTTTCCTTCTTAGTACATCCTAAGTTAATTCTTTTTTTTTTATAACAAGAACAACATAAAAATATTTGACTTCATTGGGAACTTGAACTTCCAAAGTGCTCTCGACCACCAAATCGGTTTTATATTCTCATCGTCTTTAATCAACTAAATATAACCAAAATTTGGGGAATAAATTCCATTTAGAGAGAAAACCTACACCAAAGAATCAACATTACCGATAATCCTGACATTACTAGTTTTTAAAACAGAAATATAATCATTCCAATATGTCCTATCCACCTCATCCAGTCCAACATCCTCTTCCTATAGCCAACCTTGACCCCTGTAATTTAAATGCCTCAGATCATAAATACTTTTAAGAGAAGTGAAACCTTGAGCCTTGAGGAAGGAAATTATATGAGCAGGTAGCAAATGTCACCATTTACAACCCTCCCGAATAGATAGATCATCACCCACCTTCCATGATAAACCTATACATATCAAATCAAAATACTGGAGTATTTCTTGTCAAAAAATAGAAATGTTCCTTCAGCCCTTTGATGAACAATTAACCCAATCCATTAGAGAACTATGAAAAGTATAATTATTAACAGCAATTTGAACCCATAAACTAGTACCCTGAATTATTCTCCACACACGTTTTGCTGCAAGGGATCTAAAAAACAAAACATGTATCTTTAGGCCCCAACCACCACAATTTTTAGGAAGATCCATAGAATTCCACTTAATCCAAACCATACCCTTTTTCTCCTGATTCTCATACCATAAGAAAGGAAAAACAACACCTTCTAATTCTTTCAAAAATATCAATAGGAATCCAAAAATACATTGAGTAAACAAGAATTTCCTATAAAATAGATTTGACCAAGACCAATTTCCCACCTTTTGTTCACCATCTATGACTCCAATTTGTTATCTTTCCTTCACATTTACGTACAAGCAAGTCTTAGTCCTTATTTACATAACAACTACACCTAATTATGAAACCCACGTACTTTCAACCCTATTTAATCAGACCATAAAATGAAAGAAAAATAGATTTGAGATATAAATCATCTGTATCCTCCAAATCAACAGTTATGAGTTTGATTTTCCATAATTTACCTTCATCCGAGTATCCCTGCAGAAACTCATGAGAATATCATGCATTATCTCCAAATCCTTTCTAGATCCATTTGAAAAAGAATATCATACATTATCTCCAAATTCTTTCTAGATCCATTTGAAAAGAAAAAAAAAAGAAGAAAAAAAAGTATAATGTCATCCACGAATAAAACATGAGTTATTCGAAGAAGAATCAATATCTTCACCTTTGAAATATCTGCACATCTCTGCCCTTTCAATAACTTTCATATCATAGTAACTTTCAATAAAATTAAAATTTATAAAAGAAGGGTGGATAAAATGAAAAAAAATAATTATTTAAAAATATAATAAGAATATTGTCACACATAAAAACAAACATCAAACATGTTCTTAATATATGTTATTATTAATTGTTATTATCAAGTAAAATAATAACCTATATACATCGCATTCTTAATATATGTTATTATCAATGAAATAATAACATGTATACATCACATTCTTTAATATATGTTATGATCAATGAAATAATAACATATATAAATCTTTTTTTTTCTATATGTCATTATCAATACAATAACATCATATTCTTAGTATATGTTATTATGAACAAAATAACATATATATACACATCATATTCCTAATATATATTATCATCAATAAATAACATATATAATGTACATCATATTCTTATTATCAATAAAATAATATTTATATACATCAAATTATGTTTAAAGATGAATTCAAAAATACTAATAAATTGAAAAAATTGTCTAAACAATATATTCAAATAATCAAATAAAATTAAATATGTAATCATATATTTAAATCTCTCATCCAATTAGATTTAATAATCTTATAATAATGATTAGAAACAAATTATTATCTATACAAATATTGTATCCACCTCGAAAAAGTAGATTATCAACTAAATAATATTTATATACATCAAATTATGTTAAAAATTATATTTAAAAATGAATTCAACCACCCAACATTAACCAAATACAATAAATATCAACTAAATATATACTAAATTATCTATACAAATATTGTATCCACCTCGGAGAAGCAAATTATCAACTAAATCATACTTATATACATCAAATTATGTTTAAAATTATATTTAAAAATGAATTCAACTATATCAATCAATTGTTGGAAAAATATCTCAATTAGATATTTACGCCGGAAAACCACTGTTCATTTCGTCGTCTATTTAGCCAACCGTATTTCGACGCGTGTCTTCTTCGGGATCCGTTGGTTCTCTGTGTGTCTTCTTGGTGGTCCGCTGGCATCGCTCACATATCCGCTGGTTTGGAAGAGACCCAATGGTGTTGCTCAGATATCCACTCGCGTGGTGTCTTCTCCTAGTTTAACCAAACGCAAGGGATAGGTCCGGAACAGAAACCCTTCAACAAATTTCATTTTTGTTTTCATTCGTTTTACTGTGAGCTCCCTCATCTTTGGTTTCCTCCTCATTGATTCAGCAGGAGCAGCTAACGATTTGGCAGTCGGATCGCAGCTGGAGCACGGAGCCACCATCTCTGCGAGTTTTAAAGAGGTATTTTTCGCTCATCTTGCGTGATTCCCCATTTTTATCATCGGTTTTTGCTCGCCAAGGTTTACTGTAGAAAGGTTGTAAATGGTGCTTATGTCTATTTCGGTTTCGATTCCCGGCAAACTGATCATACATATTTCATGGAAAACCCTGAGAATTTATGTGTTGGGGTATTTATGGTCGTGTAACGGTTGAAAGGAGGTTTGAGGGCTTGTAATGCTAGCAATGGCGGATGAGAATTCTCATCAGACGAGGTGGGATTTGAGCACTTGTATGGTTGTATAGGAGAGCAGCATTCAGAGGGATGATGCAACGCAAATGTCATGTTTCATGTTCAGATCAGTCAAAGAGCCTAAATGTAGGCCGTGGAACCCTACTATTGATTCAGGGGTTTTGAATTATTCTAAGCTATACGAGAATGGCGTTTAGTGGCCGGGCCAGCTGTGGTACCCGATTCTTTTAATGGCAATTTTGTGGAAATTGATGAACGGCTTGGCAGAGGCCAGAAGATATGACAACATCCAGACAAGCCTACAAGATTGACACTAACAATCCTATATCAGATCTTGCAAGAGAAACCCCTGCTTCAATGGCAGCTGCTTCAATAGTATTCAGACAATCTAATCCTGATTACTCTAATGATCTTCTGGGCCATGCTAAACAGGTAATTTTCTCTGATTCATAGAATTTAAAATCAAGTGCATTATTCCCCGGTTGAATAACTATAATTAGTAATGCTCTAATCTAGTGTATTATCTTAATATTCAATTGATTGGGAGTCTTGCAGCTTTTTGAATTTGCTGACAAGTACCGAGGAAAGTATGACAGTAGGATCACCATTGTGAGAAAGTATTATGGGTCAATTAGTGGATATGATGTAAGTTCTCTTCAACTTTGTGCAACTTACTGTGAATTTGGTGAATGAAGAAATAGATCTCTCACTTGGATTTGGATACTTTGGCATGGCTGGTGCAAGATGAACTGCTGTGGGCAGTAGCATGGCTTCATGAAGCAACAGGGGACCAGTACTACTTGAACTACATGATTGACAATGCAGGTTCACTTGGTGGGACAATAATGGCCATGAACGAATTCAGTCGGGATGATAAATATGCAGGGGTTCAAGTGCTTGCATCCAAGGTCAAATTGCGTTATCAGTAAATCAACCAATTTTTAATGATTGTGACTTTGCAACAACTGATCATGATTTGAAATCTCAATATGTCCAGTGAACTTTACCTAGTTATAAGTAGTATTTTCCATCAACTTACAATGCAGGCCTCAATACCAATGGCCAGATTGGGCTGCCAATCAACTCATTTAGTTTGGACAGAAATCAATTGAACAACTGACATTGTATCTGGTTTGTGATTAGTTCTTCATGCAAGGCAGGGGTGGGAAAAACAAAGAAGTAATGCAACAATATCAAGAAAAAGCTGAATATTTCATGTGTGCGTGCCTTCAGAAGAATGGCCACAGTGTACAGCAAACACCAGGTTTGGTTTCATCAATCTGCCTTCCAGAATACATACATCATTTTATCTTGATAGAAAGCCACAAAGTGGACTAAATGAGTGCATCATTGGTTGTTCAGGTGGGCTATTGTATTGGCAGAAATGGAACAACATGCATTTTGTGACAAGTGCCTCATTCCTTCTCATAGTCTACTCTGATTATTTGTCTTCTGCTGGCAAGCAACTGCAATGCCCCAATGGAGAAGTAGATCCATCTCAGTTGTTGGCATTAGCTAAGTCACAGGTATAATAATTGTAAATCCCATGATGGGATAAAAACCTCCTTATCATGAAGATTGATTATTGAGTCCAAGATCTAAAAAGCCTTAATTCCTATTCATTCCTTTGGCTAAAACCATGTTCTTGTAGGTTGATTACATACTCGGTGACAATCAAAGAGCTACAAGCTACATGGTGGGATATAGTCCAAACTATCCTCGCCGGGTCCATCATAGAGCTTCCTCCATTGTATCATACAAAGAGGATTCATCATTTGTGAGTTGCAAAGGAGGATATGCTGCATGGTTCAACCACCAAGGAAATGATCAGAATATTTTAGTTGGTGCTATTGTTGGAAGACCCAATCACAATGATAACTTTGCAGATGCAAGAGACAACTATGAGCAAATAGAACCTGCAACCTACAACAATGGCCCAATGGTCGGAATTTTAGCTAGACTTCAAGGTGGAAATGTTGGAGACAACCAGCTTCTCCCAGGTATTATTGTTTTATAGGATGAAATTAATTTGGTTTCAATTTGTTTCAGTGATGTTGAAGGTGATGCTTTTAATGGTTGTTCTTCTGGAAGTAACTGTGCCAAATCCTGGATCAGATTCAGGATCTTCTGCTCCAACTACAGTTCCAAAGCCAAAGCCAAAGCCCTCTCCTGCACCTAAACAGATTTCTCTTCCTACTTCCCCACAGAGTAAGTCCTCTGAATCTTAAATTTTGGCCACCACAATTCAACTTCAACAGAAATGAGCCAGGGGTAAAAATAATGTAGTGCCACATAAATAAACAAACTCAATCCTGGACAAACAGGGGAAAATCAATGATAGTTTTGGATTTTGCAATTAAATCTATATTAAAAATAACATATTAGTTCATCCAGTTCTTATGTTTTATTGTTTTGCCTTAATTTTTTTGCACTCAGTGGCATTTTACAGAAATAAAATGTTTGTTTGTAAATATTTGAGAGAAGAACTAATTTTTTTTATTGTGCTATGAAAATGCTGATTTTCATCTAATAATGTGGGATGAATCTATGCAACTCCTGCTATAATAATGACTTGGTGATTATTCAATACAAAATTAGTACTGATGCTTCTTTATTGTTAACAATCTGCAGAAGATGTTAGGCTGGCTATCTTGCAGAAGTTCACAACTTCTTGGAGTTAGTCAGGAACTACTTATTATAGATATGTTGCATCTATCACAAATAGATCTCCACACCAGACACTGACAGCTATTTGCCTCTCTATCCAAAGATTGTATGGTCCTTTATGGGGTCTCTCCAAACCAGATGCCAACAATACGTATTCATTTCCTAAGTGGTTAAAGTCACTCCCTCCTGGTCAAAGTATGGATTTTGTGTGCATTCATGCTGCTCCTGCACCGACCATTTCCCTTGCTAATTATCATATGATTTGATCAATTTCCATTCAATCCAATAATAAGAACGAGAGCCTAAGAATAATTTGTGATGAGACTGTTTGTCATGCACCTCCTCCATTATACTATGGTGTCTCCCTTGTTTGGATGTGGTCTTATTGGGCATGGAATCACTTCCTGGAATATACCAAAATCAATAGAACCTTATATTTTTGGAATTCTAGATCTCCAAAAACTATGGAACCCTATATTGTTGAATTTTCTAGTCTTCTTGTAACATTTAAATTCTAAGTTTATTCATGTAACTTGTAATTTTTTATCCTTGGATTCCAAAACCCTAAATCTTTAGAGGTTTGGATTCTAGATCTTGTATATCTACCAATTTCCTAGGTTTGAACATGTAAACTCCACTAAAAGTTAAGTGCAGCAAATATATTTTCTTCGTAAGAACCATATGATCATGTAGTGCTTATTGCACAAATTTTCTCTCCCTTGATATATCTTGAAGAATTTTTGACATGAAGAAAAGTTTTTGGCACCAAGATGTTTGAGACAAATGTGAACAAAGTTGTCACTTCAGCTTCATACGGTGAAAGTGGAAGCTTGTCTTCACCTCCACCTACTCATGTCTCAAGGTGAACTGAACTGATGATAGCATGATTCCATTATTGGTGACATAGAATATATGGTAGATTAGGATTAGTTTCTAATGTAAATAAAAAAAGGGCATTAGCCTGAGGGAGCATGAATCATTGTAAGTTTTATATATAATAACCTTTTCCTTTCATTTTGAAAGACACAATGAAAGGTATAAGTTTTGTTTAGATTTCAAATTTTTGTATACTAGTGTATGATTTATTGAAGAATTGGTGCATATGATGGTTTACCTTATGATTGCCCTGAAAGTGACATGGGACCAGTTGTCTCTTCCTCTCGCCAATTTTCAATAAGTAAATGTGATAACGTAGATCTGATTTTGCACTGTAGTAATAGATATAATAATTGCAGATTTGATTTCTGTAGTACGGTAGTCGCTTCTTGTTGAATATATGTGTGAAGTGATAGAACTACAATAGAAAAGATTTCCTTTTGAAGTAGCATAGGTATTCCCATTTCTAAATATACATAAACTGAAAGCAATGTCACAAACCTACGCTCCTAGATAACATTTTGACAAGGGTCTAAATGGATGAACTAAGTGGCAATGTCATAAACCTACACTCCTAGATATCATTTTGACAAGGGTATAAATGGATGAACTAAGTGCTTACTTTTAGACCTTGGGATTTCATCCAACATTTTGGCATCATTGCTGAGGATATGTGCCTCACAACCTTTTACGATAGAATTCAAAGATTGTAGCATATAAATATTTTGAGATGAACCAAGATGTCACCACTTTTGGAAGAAAAGAAAGATCTCCTTTAACTTTTCAATAGATTAGAAATGCTTATACATGTATAGACTATGCCCATTGCTCAACTAAAGAATGTCACAAACATATATGCAATTGTGTGGAACCAACGATTGATTTTCCCGTCAGCACTTCCAATTCCGATTTTGCACTCTGTGATAACTTCAAAATTGAAAATAGTGTCAAATGGGCTAGCAGTTTGGATCGCATCAGTGAACCCACGAATGGATTCCGAAATATGGCTTCCAGGGTTAATAGTTCTGGGTGCTTCGATTCTGCAGGGTATTCTGACGGTTTGCTTTGGGGGATATCGACTATGGGCTATTGGCATACTCCATTGCAATTTCAGTTTTTGCCTCGGACCACATGGGAAGTAGGTTCCGAGGACGAGGACGATGAAATGGAACTGGATACCCCACTAGCCCTTGCCCGACTGTGGGATGCATATCATTGCGCAGAACGTTTAACTGAGGCCGAAATAAGTCACTTTTGCTTATGATACTCAGTTCCTGCTTGAAGAATCTTCACCCACTTCATCTAGAACAACAATGCCACATGTTAATGTTCTCGATATGATACAACACAAGCAAGCTAAGGTGCACTGGTGAGTATCCTTTATGTTCGATTCCCATATTGCATGGTAGGCATTGTTGTTGTATGTTGTAGTTTGTACCGTAATTCCTATTGATTGTTTTGGTATCTATCAGTATGAAGCTCAATGCTTCTCCTTTTCAATAGCTACACCGCTTTGATCAATTCAAATTCGACTTTGTCAAGATTACATCATTCTTATATCACAAATTTATGCGGTGTCCTAGAAACAGTTTTTGCAAATGCAAAACACGTTTCAAGACCTTGGAGAAATATCCAAGACACTGAATATGTTTTGGCCATTTCCAGCCATTTTTGGATACCTCCTTATTGGTTTCTCGGTTGCTTTTAGAAGCCGCCAGTAGTTTTCAAACTTCTTTTGTGTATTTGTTTTTTCCAACTAATTAAGCAAAGAACGTCTATACTAGACTTAAAATTCCCACTAGTTACGCCGTAAGGCATTTTTCTCTAAAGTTCTTTGGAAAACCACTGTTCATTTCGTCGTTCATATGTCCAATAAAAACCTGCCACGCACCTCGCCAGTAAGAAATCACCATGTTTAGGGTTTTTTAACACGGTTTCATTGTTAAGGAGGTCTCCTTCCCTTGCGTTCACTGCAAAGCCTGCAATGCTTAAGTTTCCTTCAGATCAAGAAGCTTTGGATCCCATGCTCGGAAGATGTCAATGGACAACACACATCAAGAACCCATTACAGAAATTAGCATCTTGGATCGAGTCCGGAGCCATGGAGCTGTGAAACTATCAGTGCTGATGTAAAAATTTTGGTGTTTGGTGTTTGGTGTTTGGCCTGTTCTGAAAGTTTTCCTGCTTTCCACTGCATTTGAGCCGGATCAGAATGGTGATAGGCATCAAGATCAGGCCTCCATTGGTTGTACAGAGAAATTTGAATTGCATACAGTGGATACCAATGTGGAGAAGAGAAATAGGGAAACAGAAGAATCCAACGGATTTTGGGACTACAGATTCTGAAACGTTGAGGCAGAAACACAATCAATTCAGAATCAAAGAAAGCAATGCAAAATCCATTGATATTGAATAGAAAGAATTCAAAGGTACTAGAGATGAATGCCAAAAAGGGCTTACAGTTGATAGCGATCTTCTGAGCTCTGCAAACCCTACAACAATCTCAACTAGGCAAGGCACCAAGGCTTTCAACAGCAGCCGTGAGGCAAGTGAAAGCAGCCATAGGCATGGACATGGGAAATGACAGGGGCACTGCAATGAAAGTGAGGAATTCATGGATGCCTGGAATCAGACCACAAGGTCTTCTAGAGACAGCCATATGGAGGATAGAATGGAAGGAATAGATGATAGAAAGGAAGGCACATATGAGATTGAAACTTCCCCAATGAGCAGACAAAGTAGAAGAGAACCCAAAGTCATTGGCAAATTGTTGTCTCTTCTGGAATGCTTAAGGTCCATCACTTCTCACAAATTTGGACCTGTCTTCAAGCATAAATGTGAGAGCCAGGTTGCTTTGCTTTCTCTCTTCCTCTCACTCTTTTATATTCAGCATTTGATTCATTTCATGGATTTTTTTGGTTTGAATATGTTGTTACCAATAGTCAAGGCGGGCTTTGTAATTGTGCAGAATAAGCAACAATATAGGAACATGATCAGGAGACACATGGATTTGGGAACAATAAGGGAAAAATTGGAGGAAGGTTCTTACTCTAACATCCTTGAGTTCTTTCGGGATTTGCTTTTGGTTTTCAACAACAATCTTATATTCTAAGCCAAGTCCTCTCAGGAGGACGAACCTACGGAGCGACGTGGCTTCTCATACAATTGGAAAACAATGAGATGGCAAAGATATTCTAGACAGAAGCTTTGCTAAAACAGGAAGGTCCATCCACCAGAAAAAGGGACCCAGCGCTATCCCACGCCCTCCTGTCAATGCCACCAAGTTCAATCCTAATAGCAGAAGGAGAAATGCAAGGCCATTATTAGGTGGGGGAACAGCCATGGGTAGACCCAAAAGCCCCACCATATTGAACAATCGAGAACAGTAGAAGTTCATTATAAGGAACGCAAAACCATTGTAGTCCTAAAATGTATTTTTGGCATTTTCTAGTCAACAGGTATTTATTGGGTGACTTAGCATTGTCGTTAAGGTTTCCACTAACTCAAAAGAAACTTATAGGTGTCTATCACAGTTCATTTAAATGTCATTATTTTGCATGAGAAGTCAAGTAGAGATGTTTCGGTTTTAAAATTTGAAAGAAAATATGCAATGATATGACAAGTAAAGGATTTTTAAAGCTTTCTTGCTTGCTCATTGTCTAGAACTGTCTATGTGACATTTTGTTTACTTATTTACAATGGAGGTTTAAGTTGTAGGAATTGGACCAATTGTGCATATACAATTATCTTTGTTTTAAATGAAAATTGGGGTGGCTTCAGCAGGTGTAACTTTTTATTAATGTGGAACCTACAGCTTCGTGGTTCTTCTGATGTATATATGTCGAAATGGTCTGCAAGATATTTTATTTATTTATTTTTAAGTATATGAAGTAACTTTGATCATGTTAATATAGATCGTAGTGTTGAGGCATGATTTTGTATCACCCTTTCTAGAAGATATTCTGTTTCCTCGATTATTCCTTTTAATGCCAATGTGATTTTGTAATCTTTAATTACAATGCAACCACATATGCACACAAGACTTGAAATGTAAGATGTCTGGTTTCTTCTGCAGGAATATAGGAAGGGCCATCCGGAAGTCATTGTTCTTGATCCCCCAGGTGCCATACAACATTTATATAATCGCCAATCAATGCAGATTCAAGATGTAGCTAATTTAGACCTATTTCATTGTCAAGGTAACTATCTTTGTTGTTTATTGTAGTTCCTTCTTTATGTATTTAGTGTCTGAACTACTAATGAGATTCTCAACCTTTTGTTTCATCTATGAATTTTGGTTAAATAATCGCATGTTTGAAGGTGGCTAAATAATCTATTGAGAATCTTTGGTTGATACATCAGGTACAGTTGGTGTTCCAAAGCAGCTGGTCATAACTGGGGACCCTGCTTCGATTCCCAGTGCTATTGCTAAAGCAGGGATAAAGTTACCGCTGGGTAAGTTGTCTAGTTTTATGTTGCAATAATTGATGATTAATAACTATAAAGTACTATTTTCTTCATAGTTTGAGGCTGAGACACACATAGGATTAGTGACAGCTGCAGAATTTTCATTTTGTTATATTCTTTGTAGTTTCCAAGCCATTGGTAGTGGATGGTACAATGAAGTCACATGCATTATCACTAGCATATGATTAGGTCAGCCTGTCAGAGCTTGATCTCCCTCTGGTGCTCCAAGAGTTTCTCAATCATGGTATGGAAGTAAAATATTCATCTTTTGTTGTTCAAACTTCAGTTACATAATTCTTTCAGTAGTACTCTTACAACTTATTTGGCAAGTAGTTAATCAATCAAGCAATCTACCTTGATTGCAGGTGGAGTACTTTTCAAGGTTTACATTGTTGGGGACACCATTAAAGTAGTGCATGGGTTTTCTTTACGTGATGTGGATGAAAGTGCATCTTTGAGCTATGGAGTGATTCCATTTCCAGGGGTGTCAAGTGCTTCTGCTTCTGCTAATGATGCAGATTTAGATCCACATGTTGGGGGTGAGGTTTTCTTTTGCTACCTGCTGGATTGCACTCTTTCTTATTACATTTGACTTCGGTTACATAATTTCTTACTTTTTTCATGCTTTTTTATGAATTATGTATTTTAATGCTTGCAGAGTTTCCTCCACCATTGTTGTTTGATAAAGTTGCAACTGAACTCTGCAGAAGGCTTATAAGTAGTTTACATCTTTGCAACAATTAATTGTTAAATGACTTGAAAGTTTACTTCTATATTTCATATCCTGGACGTTATTTAGGTTTTGGAGATGATGGAAGTGATCCCTTGAGATATAGTGCGCAGTGATAGTCCTATTGATTGTTTTAGGCCATCCAGTGATATTTCAATGTTGCTTTCGAAAACAGATAGGTGAATGTGTTTTTTCTCACTTGGATGTCATTGTAATGTACTTCAGGGACTTCGACGTTTTAATTTAGACATCATTCGTGAACATGGAGCAAGAGAGAAGGGACTCCAACTTTCCCTGTCAATGATAGCGGAAATGAAAGTGAGTACAAGAAAGGATTAAGGCCAGTCCTATGGCTCACATCTCAGTTTCCTCTCCAAATTGATGAGCTATTGCCACTGCTCGACATTTTGTCAAACAAGGTTAAGGCTATTCGTCGGTTAAGAGAATTGCTTACTACAAAGCTTCCACCTGGTACTTTTCCTGTCAAGGTATGTGTCTAGCCACACTTTACCTTTTGTTAGAACAGTAGTTGAGATGTTGGATTCTGGAACATATTCCATTTTGTACATTAGCGGGGTCTAGATTTGCCTTGGATGCTCATTTAACCAATATCCTCTTTATAAGCATTTGACCAAATGGTTATAAAGAATGGATTGTACTTCTACCAAGCATAGAAAGACTATTAAAAAATGGTTTAGCTTTCTATATGGTATGCCCTATCCTTAATCTTAAAAAGCCAAAAAAAACAAGACTTGCTCTTATTTCTAGAGTTGGGATTCCTTTAAAGAAGCTTTACATACCCATTAAGAATAAGTTAGAAAAGGTCTTACTGCTCGGTGCTCACCAAGCCATTGATTTATTGTAGATAGTTGGTTTTTATAGTTGTAGGACAATTTCAAGATGCTTTGTATTTGCCATATTCAGGATCTTTTAATGAGCATGTGGGGATAGTATGGGAAAGGGTATAATAGAGTATTGATAGTTAAGGATTTTCACACTGTAACCATTCAACTCTTATGTTATAGGAAAATCACTATCTTTATGAATAAAAGCTTATTCGCATAATTATGGTATATCCGCAGAATTATGGTATATCACTACATATGTGAATACTTCCATTGGCAGAATTATGGTCTATTATGGATTAGTATGAAATAACATTTAGTAATTTTTTTTTATAGTCATAAAAGCAATTTCAAGATGCCATTTTGTATGTTATGTTCAGCTGTTTAGATGTTTTAATAGGCATGTGGGGTTTAGCATGAGAAAGGGATACTATAAGCATGTGAGAATGCATCGAAAGGAGATACTGTAAAGTATAGCGATTCCAGGATACCATTTATATGTTGTGTCTAGCTGTTTAATGAGCATGTATGGATCACTGTTAAACGATACCTCCTCACTTGTTACTTGTTTTCTTTAGCTTCCAGTTCTAGAGGACGAGTTGCCAGCCTGCCAAGTATTATCCTTTGTGGGAGTTTTTTGTGCAATCCCATTATCTACACGAGGACTTAGACAGTTCCTAGAAACTCTAATGTTTGTCCATTGGACCATTTTTCATCAAGAGGTCTTCTATGTGTTGTTTTGAATATTTATTCGAAGTTTAGAGGTGGTGTTATTGGTTAGGGTTGATTCCATTTCCATTATAGTCATGTTGCAGTGCAGACTCCACACTAGTGTTTTAAATCATCCAATATCAACAAATTGTTGGATTTCTTGCATCAAATCATGATCTGGTGCCCTGTAATCTTTCTTTCCAAAATGTCTTTACAAAGCCATGTTGTCCATTTTACTAGCACTGTAATGCATGTTTTTCAGGTCAGTGGTCAAATGGTTTGATCTTTTCCTTCTTTAATCCAAACACAACATGTTCTATTGCTTTGATTTGATCATTTTACTTCAATGCCCCCAATATTCAGTCATTAGGGTTAGGAAAATAGTAGAAGGAATATCCATTAAGAGTATTTTAATTTTAACAAATGTTTCTTATTACTGCTTTTTAAGAGGTGTTTTGGGCTTTATGAGTTTGTTTTGATGGTAAAGGGCTTCTCTTATAGAAATTGAAAAAAACTCGATACTTTTGCTTGTTGTTTGTTTATTTCATTTCAGTGTTTGGTTTTCACATGAGCTTGTACTGTCTAATCATATTGGAGAATTGTTTGATTGGCTAGTTGTAAACTCTCTGTCCCATGTATTTTACTCGCATTTTACTCATGGCCAAACTACAAATCTTACTCAATACTCTCTTAAATGTATTATGCTTGTGACTTATTTGCATCTCTGTTTTTTGAAGCCACTGACTTAAGTATTTTAACAATGGCCCAACTGCACATCTTGAGCTAAAACTGTTTCTCATCCATTTTGCGAAAATCCCATGTGCATATCCTCCTTAGATGTTGTTGTCCTCTAAGGAACTTAAGAATGTCTGTGATTGCTTATATCTGAGCCAGGGCATATGGTTACATGTGAACTTGGTCACTGTTGTTATCCATAGTTGTTGCTCTGTATGTCCTTGACAGGATACTATTGTGCCACTTGAAAACATTACATGTAGAAGTTTGGCCACCTCAAGTTTTGTATCCATTCTTGTTTGTAGATAAGATAAGATAGGATAATTTTATTAATGTCCAACAAATGACCACAAAAGTAGGTCAATGCGTTTGTAAGGTACCAAGATGCCGATACAAAGTGGGAGCACTAAAGTAGCTCCTATAAATTGAAATGTAGAAAGAAAAGTAATACCAAAACCTAGATATTGAACGCCACAGATGGAGATCCAATATAGGAGAGAGATGCATAGATAAAGTATATCTAGGGCATGTGAAACAAAAAAGCATATGTTTGTCTTGTTACATCGGAGCCATCTCTCTTGACATTTGAGGCCGATTAGAGGAAGTGCAAAATAAAACCTTATCTAGAGGAAGAGTTGGAAGAGGAGGTTGACTAAGGAATGTCTCTGCCTGGAGTGATGTGCCCGGTGTGCTCTAGAAGAAATTGGTTGACAACTGGTACATGGTTGAGATTGTTTATGTCGATGGGGTTGGACAGAAGAGGAGGAAATCCTTTTTTTATTTAAATATGTCTAAAGTCGAAAGAAGTGTCCCCACCTATTTGCTTCTTGGTACCCCTGAAAGATGGGAACACTAGAAAAAAGGAAGTGATCTACTACATGGAGACTTTTCTAGTAGATGAACATGATGCTTCATCAAACTATTGCTTGTTTCCCAGAATGTGTCTATTTATCAAGGTAGTAGCATTGGCAGTTGCCCAGAATGTGTCAATATCCAAGCTAGCAACAAGAGACCCAAGCCAGCTCCCGAGGAGCTTCATTTCTCTTGGATCAATCAACCATCCTATCTCCATTGGCTAACATAATAACAATATATGACAAGTGATCAATCAACAAGACATTTTCCTAATGTGTACTTGTGGTCTGAGACAAACAACAGACTTTGACCATGATGTTAATGTCTTTCACCCAGTGGGGCAAGGAAGTCAAGGGGGTCCTTCCTCGAGGAGAGTAGGGAAAGGAAATGAAGGATAGTTTGTCTTGAGGGGGTGGGTGAAGGGAAGGGCAAAGGAAAACAAGCAAGAAGGCAGCAATGCAAATAACTAGAGGAGAAGCTCATCTTAAGGGGCTAGGAAGAATAGAGAAATGCTAGATGAACTTGTTATCACTCAAAATGCATTTCTTAAAAAGAACATCTTGGCGATCTTGTTGATGGTTCATGGATTCATTATCGGATGGACTTGTCAAAATTCTTCATTTGACATTGACAGTTTGTGGATACATTAGTAGATATTGGCATTGATGTTTGTGGATACATCTTGATCAAGATCAACTTACCATTTTTGAGTTCATCATTTGGCATTGATTGTTCAGGATTGCTAAAGTCAATGTTAGCACATTTTTGTGGTTCTCGTATTGCTCAAGGGTTGAGGATTGGACAGGTTCTTGGCAGGTGGTTTTCGTAGCATGTGCATTCAAAGGACATATCATGCCTATTTTAGTGCACAGATGGACATGCTCTCAACATAGGCATTTTTAGTAGGTTCCTCTACTTCTATTTTTGGCAGGTCACCCCATGCATCTGAATGACATTCAATGTTTGGAGTATGCATGGGAGGATGATGATAGTTAGATTCTTGAATTGGCTATTTTTAGAAAGTTTATAGTTTTAGAAAATTTTCCTTTTCAGCAGCTGGAGATGTTTTTGGGCACCTAAATTGATGGTTTCCTAAATGGGCGCTTTCATACTTTCAAGATTTACAATCATAAAATTTATAGTTTTAGAAATTTTATCTCTCTTGAAATCTAATGGTAGATTTGGATAACCCTTTTTGATATGTGCATATGGTTTTGTGTTTGTGGCAATCTGAGATAGTCAAGGTCTTGGTCAGAATTGGTCAAGCCTAGGTCTAAAAATTGAATTTATGCAGTTTTGGAGATACTTACAATTTTTGATAAATTTGGTGGTGATCAAGGATTGTGTAATCTTGGTCTACTTTTAGCCTTGAGGTTTTCAGAATTTGGTTATATTTTGAGTACCCTTTATCTTGAACAAGATTGGGGTCAAGTTTCAAGTCATTTTGAGAAATTGGAAGGGAAAATAGGGTTGTTGCACCTTCTAGAAGCTTCTATGGTGGGTTCCACTTGATCTATGTTTATCTCTAGGAGTGCACTCTACTTAGGGCAGCTATTCTTGGAGCTGACCTTTCAGTGCAGTTGAGTGGAGTTCAATGCTGTTGATTCTCAGTTCATGCACATGAACAAGCGATTTTTAGAGTTGCTTGACCTTGAAGGTAACCTATTCATGGAAAGTTGGCTGCACCAAATGATGAAGACACTTCCTCTACATTCAAGAATTTGTTGGATCTATTTTTGACTTGGAGAGGAGTGTGCCCTTCAGTTTTGGCAAAATCTCTCCTGAGACTGTCACTTCAGTTCATAATCAATTCACTTCAATAGACTTTCCTTTCAGTTCTAACTTCTCCCTACAGTGCAGTTGATTTATTTCTCCTCAGTTCAGTTAGAATTTAGTTTAGATACATGTCTCTTGGAGAAGACTCAACCTATCATATTCAAAGTGATTCACACATCAAGCAAGTCCTATTTTTGCAAGGTGTCTTTTACTCCAAGCCATTCATGCTATACTCATCTTGAAATGCCAGAATCTTGAAAACTGTTAAGTTTGCTGAATTTTGATGGGATGTGAAATTCTATTCTCTTCATATGAGGTCCAATGAGGTTTGAACCCCTCTCAAACATCTTGGAACAAATAATAATAATATAAAAAGTAACTAAAATGGTATTATTTTACTTAAAGATTTTTATAATATCATTTCAGGTTGGCTTGTGTGTCAAGCATTATTATATTTGAAGCCTTGGAAAGTGCACCCTAGATGAAGTTTGACTTTTTGTTCATGCATTCAGTTTATTATTGAGGAGGAGGGTGCTCCACTTAGCCTATTCTTTGTGGATCCTTGTGCTATTTCCAGGTGTAGAAGGAGGGTGCTCCACTTGGAATATGCATGGTGGATTCCAGTACTATTTCTAGGTTAAGAATCTTGCACTTGGGACTAGGGAATTATGGTGTATGGAATCCAGAGAATTATCAATATCCATTTACCATGTGGAAAAAGGTGGGTTTTGTGAGAAACTCCAAAATTCACAATCCCAAATTTTGCAGGAAGGTTGAAGTTAATGAGGAGGGCACATCATGTAAGAGTACCAAAGGTATGTAATTGATAGGTTTGATACAATAGCCAATGAGGGGAAGTGCCCCTGGTACTCTATTAACACCAAATCAAGAGGTGAATTTTGACATTCTAATTATATTTCTGGGAAAAGCTTGTATGGAGATGAGACTCATGCATGATTAAGTTATTTTCCTTGTTTGCTATGTATGTTGAATTGAATTTATCTAGCTTTGAATAATAGGTCAAGAGGATTTCCTGAATTGTAATCTTAATTTGCAGACATGAGAAAATACAAAATTAGGTGGTTCCAAGAACAAATATGCATTTCTGAAGAATGCCACAACAACCTTGCTTCACACAATTGGTGAATCTGAGAAGGTGGCATTTGTTGCTTATATCAACAACTACATTATCGATGATCCAGTGATGAAAACATACCTTTTAATTGATCCTATGACAAATTATCTCTTTGATATAATGAAAGATGGCATTCTTCATTAACTAATAATTACATCCGTGTTGCAATTATAGGATAGCTGCATTTCATTAAGTTTTGACTGTACTTGGATCTTGTGGTTTGTTCATACAACTAGCTGTTGTCATATTTCTCGGAATGAAAACTCAATTAACTAATAATTACATCCGTGTTGCAATTATAGGATAGCTGCATTTCATTAAGTTTTTACTGTACTTGGATCTTGTGGTTTGTTCATACAACTAGCTGTTGTCATATTTCTGAGAATGAAAACAATTATTGTTTCTATTTGTGGGCATGATGTAGTAAATTGATCAATGCCGTTGTTCCTCGCACCATTGATGATCGAGCAATAAATATGAAATTAAAGCTTAATCCATTGGAAATCAATGAAAATCATACAACTTGCCTGAATTCTTCAAAGGCCATTGGATGCACAATAGTAAATATTGGAACACGGGGCTTAGTTGAAGGGCGGGTAAGTGAAATATTCTGTATAATTGTATATAGGTTGTTAAATTACATATTGTATCTGAGGACTTATATGATGAGATGGTAGGTCAAATAAGATGTATAGTTGATCCCACCTTTATATATTACCACTTCCATACTATGTTAGCTTAATTCAACACCTGAGTGTTCTGAGTTATATGCCCTGATATTGAAAGATTTAAGGCTGATGTAACTATCATAAATATATATATGCTACATGTCTAACTCTCTCTATTTGGATGTGGGATTTACTTGATGGTTTCATGGCCTAGATCATTAAATTACCTATTTCATAACTCACATAGGCCCAACCAAAGAGATGTGGGATTCAAACTGTGGAAGCACATAACTCAGCCAATAAGACCTCAAACACAGACAGATAAGCTCTATGAAAATCAACCAAAAACATCCCACTTGTCCATCGGATTGATAGGATATAAATGATGGCATCATGCTATCGTCATCCAACTGTTTCACAAATTCCATACATGGTATTGGCTGAGTATACAGAGCACGGCAAACAATACTTAGTATGTTGTAGATCATTTAATGTTGCTGTGTATGTTTGATCGTGGTTAAATTTTGAGCAACTCAAAATCTAACCGTCATCAAGCATACACAGCACCATGCTAAGTATTACTTGCCTTTCATCACCGCCATCTATCAAATCATTTCAATTTTCAACTCGACTCAATTACCATTTGGAATCCGTCCTTGTTTTTAATACACTACAAAACCAGGTATGACCGAGTTGAGATATCTTCATTCTCATACATGAAAATTTGACATTGATTGTGTAGTGAGCATAATAATGATTGAAAATGTTAGTTCAAGGGTTGAAAGTCAAAGTGTTAAGGAGATCATTGAAGAAAGTGGTTGAAATATTAATAACCTAGAGAAGAGGAAATATTGAGCATTGATGGCATAAGGTGGTGACTGTGAGAATCAGATTCGAGACAGTGAAATCTATGAAAACAAAGAAAAAATCAGTACCAGGGGATGGCAGATTAGGGGGAGAAGTGGGGTCTCTATTATGAGTCCTCAAGAACTGTGAGATTTCTTTGGTTAAACATGAAGGATTTGATTTGGTTTGTGTTGGAGATTCACCCTTTCTTATGTATCATTTTGTGTCTTCTTCACTATTTTACTCCATTGCACTTTATAATTTTATATTTGACATCTCGCATAATATAAAACTCGGTCACTATTTGGTTGTTCTTTTCTACAAAGTATTTGTAGAATTGAATGGATGTTAAGGGTTGATTTTACTATTAGTAACCAACTCCTTTTGGTGGATTCTACCTCAAATACAAATTATTGTTGAGTTGTTGAATTCTTCGATGCTTAAATCAATTTTTTTGTCACTTTAATCATCTTCATAATTACCTAATATTTGATTGCATGTGCATGTGATGCCTCCATATAAATAAAATCCATGTATTTTTCCCTGTTATGTTGCATTTCCCAGGATAGTTTGAAATCCATGTATTTTTCCCTGTTATGTTGCATTTCCTAGGATAGTTTGGAAACGATATGAAAGGCAATACTCAAGTATATTCTTAATAATCTTTAAAGTAGATTCTTAATATACATTGATAAATTTGAAAAAGGTAAAGGGTTTCTCTATCAATATATAATCTTTCTATATGGTTGCAATTTCTAAAGATTCATTTAACTGATAAATTCGGTTGTGAACATTATAACTTTATGCTCTTTAGAAAGTAGGTACATTCTGGTTCTCTAATTGATAGGGACATGGACTCTGTTTTCTAACTCATACGATGTCTGGACCTGCCTTTTGAGGACTTTATAAATGGAGAGGCCCTTCTGTTTTGGAAATTAGTTTAATTGACGTGTTTCTGTATTCTATCTAATCACACAATGTGTATATTGTATTTGCAGCCTCATCTTGTCCTTGGCTTGATATCTCAAATTATCAAGGTACGTTCTGATGAGATTTAGTTCTAATAGTGCATGGTGAGAGTTGCAATCTGACATGATTCATTTCAATCATAATACTTATATAGTCATGTCAAAAATCCAATATATTGTGCTAAAAATCTACTTTCAAGCATGGCAGTCTTAAATTCTGCCAATTACCATTCCTTGCTTGTCCCGCTTGTTACATTTTCAAAGATAAGTTTAAACAACATATGCTTCTTCACTTGCAAATTCAACTTCTAGCAGACCTAAGTTTGAAGAAAACACCAGCGCTTGGAAGTCCATCAACATGTTGTGAATGCTGACTAGCGTCAGAGAAGATATTAAAGAGACATGTATACTGATTACTATGAGGAGAAATAATAACAATGCTTCTTTTTATAGCATTTGCTGCACCTCTAATAATTTAAGGAGCCATAGCTTAATTTGTAGCAGAGAAATAAAAAAGCACAATATAGCTATGAATCATATTGGAAAAAAAATGCAGTCATGTGTTGTATCTAGGGAAGGAAGAATTTGAGGAGTGTTGAATGATTACACTTTATATACGGAGAAATAATTGTGTCAGGACTATGGTTGCGTTGATTCCATGGCAGAGAAAGTAGAAGTAATATTATACTTTCTCTAATACTGTGTCTGCACTTTGATATTTATTCTTTGCTTTCTGTTAATCAACGGGAGGTTTGCAATTCATTTGGGCTTTCTGTACTTCTTTCTCCACCTTCCTCCCGCGGTAGACCTGGGGCACTGGAGGTGTCTTCAATGGCCTCAGATTGGGTTGATTTCTTTAGAGGAATGAAGAAGCCAGTGGCAGCAGTTGTCATCTTCCTCTCATTTATTAAGAAACTTGAGCTGGAATGGGAAATTCCATACTCCATAGCAAGGGTTTCCTTCAACTCTCTGTTATTGGCTTAGTTCTTTTATTTGTGCCAGGGATACTAGGAATCAATGGGATAGATTTATAGTGGCATAGCTGGAAGATGCAGCAGACCTTGATAATGGTATGATGGCACAGCTTTTTCCTCTGTTGATGCTAGCTTGTTCCTTTTATGTTGTCAAGACTGGAAATTCCAAGTTGCAGAAGGTAGTTTTTCAATGATAGAGCTCATATGTCTTCAGAAACGTGTAAGATGCTTTTGCTTTGATGCATGTGCCTGGATACTTCTTTAATTGTGTCAGGGATACTTTTCCCTTTTGTCATTTTTTTTCTTCAACTTTCATCACTTATTATGATAATTGGCGTGAATTATAGAAGTCATATCAAGTGTCGGGTCCTATATGGAATGATAAATGATTTGAATAAATTAGAAATCTTGCAGTGGAAACTCATTGTTTGAATGGGGTGAATTATCTATTTTGAATGGCCCTTTCAGATAGGAGATTGAAGGTATTGTAATAGTTTCAGTTTTGTGGAAAGGCCGTACATGCTGCTTATTTATATTTAAAAGGTATTGAATTGAAATGGTTAGCTTACATTTGTTGTCTGGATATGGGATTTCACTGGCAGTCACAGATCACGAGAGATTTACAAATATATATGCATGCATGATTATATTAACAATTCCAGAAAAACATAGACATGAAGAAACCTTTCTGCATAGGGTATTCCATCAAACCTTTTTTTGGCTCACTTCAATGTTACACTTTTTTTTCCTCGCTTACCCGCTAACAACTACCTTAACGGCGTATTATTCCAACTTCCTTGGGGAAATTGCTAGTTAATATTTATTCCATTAGGCATTTTTCTCTGATGTTTTGTTTGAAACAATTGTTCATTTCATCGTCCCTCATGCCAACCATTGACTGCCACGCCCGCCGTTTATCTATGCAATAAAATGCTGCCACTTTATATACACATTTTTTTTGTCTATCGTGTCTTCCCATTCTACTATCCACTGGTTCTAATGCACATTGCATGCCTATCAACATCAACTTATGTGTTCCACAAGTAATTTTGCTTCTGTGTTTTGCAAGTATGCATTTTCTGAGTGGTCGGATGTTTGTGCGATTTGTTATGTTATGCATCTTCCCTGAGTGTATTATCAACTCTCTTATAGTTCCTGATATGAGGGAAAGGGCATGAATATAGAGAGGTGTCATAAGGGCTTGGGCATAATGAAGCATTTTTCCCTCGGCACAGGGAATGGTTTTAAGATCAGAGTGTTTGATGTATGAGCTGAAGAGAAAAAATAGAGGAGCTCTATTTGAGGATGGATTTGCAGGATGAGAAGCTTTCAAAAATAATGATTTGGCAAGAGCATTTGGACCAGCTTTGGACCCCTCCATTTCTGGTCACGATGGTGGTACTCACTATTTTTGAGAGGATCCTCTCGCTAGGAACCATTAAGTGAGAGATTTGAATGCTTGAATTCGTACCTCTGTGGAGGTTCTTGGTTATCAAAAGGCTTTCTTGTCTAAGGCTTGATCTTGGAACCAAACATTTTAGCTAGTGTTCTATACTTTTGCGTGTAAAGTTTGTATTTTTTTTTCAAAATATCTAAGAGTCCAGGATTGCTCTATTTTTAATCTTATTATTTTCATATGGATTTTGTGTTTATGTCCATAAATATGGCGGATAATGGAGATTTTACTTTCTCTAAGGAGATCTCAACTGGTGAGAATCCAGATGCAGAAGAAGCAGAATGGCATATTCCACGACGATAGTACTACTCTTGTGAAGGCACATACTTTGGACGAGCTCCATTCACTGCAAAAGAAGAAGTATGCACCTTCAACTCCCATTAAAGGATCTCATTTGGGATTTGCTGCTCAACTGTCCAAGGAAGAAAGGCATAAACAAAAACTACAGCCCATCAGGTTTGATATTTTGTTGTCGGTGCTACTGAGTTCTTGATTTGACATTAATGTAAGATTAATTGTTCTATATTTATATGTGCAGTGATTCTCTGGCATCTCTTACTAGGGAAACAAGACCTAAGGTTGTGAAGGGAGATCCTAGTAAGAAGGTCGATATTTCGAAGTGTGTTGTTGCTAAGAGTCCGAGCAGTGTGCCTACGCCTAAATTTACAACTAATGAGAGAGCTTTGAAGTTTACACATATTTTGCATAACCTTTCACCAATTGGTTAGTATTTATTTCAGGAGTTTTGACATTTATTGGATTTGAGGGTTTAATTTTGTGTCAAAATTTAAATGTTATGCTTTTATGATCTAGAACTTTCATTATTAGAAGATCCGATGTAGATGAAAAATGTTCATGGTTTTGAACAATATATTTCATCTCTGCTAAAGCTTTGGAATGTTTTCCGATATGTTTTTGCCGTTTTTTTTACTTGGATTTGCTGTGTGGCTGTTAATATTTCCAGAGCTATTAGGGCATGCTACAAAAGTCATAGGATTTAATCATGTGTATGTATTGTTTTTCTTTATTATTATTTTTGAAAACTGGGCAGGGATTTTGCTCCTATGTTTTGTGCTAGTTTTGAGAGGTTAAATTTGGTTTGTAAATTTTTATGTTATACTGATCTGATCTGGATATTTCATGATCAGAGACATGTCTATGCAGATTTTAATATTCCCCAGATTTTTTAGCAATATTTCATTGCTGAGTTAGGGAATTGTCAATGTTGGAAGAAAAGTTTCTATGGGGTTATTATATTTATGTTTATGAATTTAAATTATCTTGCTACTCAGTTTTTATTTTATTTTATGTTTATGTTTATGATTGAATTTTAACATTTTCTTATTAGCATGTAGAATCCATGTTTTGATTCCATCTTGTTTGTATCATGAATTCCACCACTATTCAAATATCTGTCACTTATTTTCTAACTTTGTTATCCACAATTTCAGTGTTCACTTGCAGCTTTATTGCCATTAGTTCACTATCATTTGTTGAGAATATACCCTATTCATGCTATTAATCACCTATTTTTGGATCCAAATATAACATTTAGACGTACAACTTTCCTTTTGCGGATGATATCAACAATTTAGTCAATTCTACTAAATCATAATAGTTTATAGGCTATGGCTTTACTCATACCCATGACCATAATCCTTTGGCACAATTCCTCATTACCAGATTCTAAACACAGACATTTAAATTACACACTTATAATTAGCTGCAAAATTACCTCTATCTCAAAACAAATACTATGTCGTATGCCTTCATTTCTGGACAAGATTGAGTCTCATCCCTAAGATCAAATCCTACGATTCTAAAGACATGGCTTTAAAATCAATTACTCGAATTTGGTATTGGAGAAAATAAAACATCTTCATTCATTCTTGATAGATAGTCAGTCTCTGTCAACAATGCCTTTGTATTTCCTGAAAATTTACAAGCCACGACACTACAGATTTACCACCTATCATCATGCGAGTGGTTTCATTTTTAGAGAGGTTTTGGTCACGATATTTTGTATTGAATTCATTGGACACCAATCCTTCATTAATCTACTTTTAGCAACTCAATTCATCCTCAATCGATCCATGACTATTTGTAAAGGTACCCAAAACTTGTGATGCTACCAATTTCATGACTAAATCTTAAGAATGACATAAATCATTATTGGATTTCAAGAATAACGATTTGATTGAATGAAAAACATGGATCTCATTCTCTACAACCATAGATCGATTACCATGATAACTTATATTTTCCCTTTGAATGAAAAACCCACGATTCCTGATCTACTTCCACAAACTTCAATCCTTCCAGCGCATCAATTTCTGGTAGCTACAGATAATTCACAAAAGTGATCTCCTTTCTTCTTATATGTTATTATATTGAATCTCGGTTTATTGGATTTTTCCATTCTTAGAAAATGTGTTTAGTCTTTGATGTATTGAACGCTACAGACCTACCCTACAATATAATCCAAATTTAACTCCTTTTCTTGGATCGACTATGTACTTGCTATTAAAGTCCTCCATCACAATGAAAAGGGTCTCAAAAACACCCATACAGTGTCCTATTACTATATTTCCATTTACAAAGAGTCAAAATGCTCATCCATAGATCACAGATACATTCCTACATAATATAGAAAGGAAGACTCGCACATAATAAAGGTTTATACACCCTGATTTCGATAATAAACTTTATATACATAACAAAAATTTAAACACCCCGATTTCAATAAGAAACTTTATATACAAATTCCTGTAACAAAACTTCCTTCTATATCTCTTTGGCCGGACACCACATAGATTCTTGGCCATTACAGACCTGCTCTACAATCTGATCCAAATTTGACTCCTTTTCTTGGATCAACTATATACTTGTTATTAAAGGCCTCCATCACAATGAAAAGGGTCTCAAAAACACCCATACATTGTCCTATTACTAGATTTACATTTACAAAGAGTCAAAATGCTCATCCATAGATCACAAATACATTCCTACATAATATAGAAAGGTAGACTCACACATAATAAAGGTTTATACACCTTGATTTCGATATGAAACTTTATATACATAATAAAAATTTAAACACCTCGATTTCGATAAGAAACTATATATACAAATTCCTTAACAACAAAACTTCCTTATATATCCCTCTGGATGGACACCACATATATTCTTGGCCATTACTCAACCCTAGGTCACTCTAAAAACTCCTAATCTTAGTAGGATTACAATATAAAGAATGACTAAAATTAGTAATAAGATCATATCCTAATTATTCCCTATGAGATCTTCTACTACCCCTAAGATCTATTTCTGCTTAGTAAGGAGGATTTGATAACATACTTTGAATTTTTATTAAACAGTTACTTATATTAAAATCCTTGTAGAATTTAATTGCAAATTTAAGAAATACTATTCTTTCATTAAATGAGACCACTCCCTTTATTAAATTCAAAGACCGCCTTAGGCCTGCTCCACCAGGTTGATTTTGAGAGAATACGCTTCTCCATAGACTCGTAGGGTACAAAAGTTATATGAATTCCTAGTCATATATCTTGAAATGCTTCTTTCTACATAGATCTCATATTTACACCATAAGGCGTTTTCTCTCAGAAGTTCGTTTTCAGACCACTGTAGCAGCGTCGTCCCTCTGCCCAATAAAAAACTGCCATGCACCTCGCTAATAGAAAATCGCCACGTTTAGGTTTAGGTTTTTAACATGGTTTCTGGCATATTCTTGAAGTTTTCTCATCTTTTTGGTGTGTTCATGAAGTCCTTTCGTTTGGTCGTTTTTTCTTCCTTGCCATAGATTTTCTGACTTGTTGAAGGAACTGAGGATGTGGTGGCTCTCACCTTTCGTAAGTCTATTGAGGTAAAGTTTCAAGCTGTGTTTTCCTTTGGTTGAAATAGAGTATCCTATGATTTTCTTACAGAGAATTATTAGTCATTACTCTTTTCTTTGTTGCTTTTATCCTGGAATTTTCTCAAATGCCAGTATTTTTCTTTAATTTTCCTGATCATTTTGTAAGATGTCTTACAGATGTAGATTGTGCCCATTTTTGTGCAATCCAGGCATGTGTGGGTGTGTTTTAGGGAAAAATACAATAATTTTTTGATGATATTTCAAGTTATTTCATTAGATATTTTAGGTTATTTCAGGTTATTTTATCAGGTTTCAAATTTCAATTCACTAAATATGTTTTGTTTCTTTGGTATAGTTTGTGATATTATTCCTTGCGGTGATAAGAGTCAAAGCAGTTGCAATGCCACTTAATTCAGCTTACACAGAAGAGGATTTTGAGTTATATCTAGAGGATTCCATGTCTAAAATGTTGATCGTGCCCACGGAAGGAAATTCATCAGCTGAAAGGGCAAGGACAAAGCTCGACCTCTCTGTGGCTGCATCCCAGTTTTGCTTCGACAACGATAGAAATGTAAGCATCGAATTCCACCCAAGATCAAACTTCGTAGCCTCTGAGGGCAGCAGGGAGGTTATATTTTCTAGCCATCTGCCACACATTGGCCACGCATTCTAGAATAATTTCGCTACTTTTCACAACATTCTGAAGTTAAACTGCTAGGGTGCCTACTAAGAATCTGATGGACGAAAGGAGGCGCCCAAAGAAGCTCAATGATAGACTTTACATGCTTTGGTCTATTGTTCCGAAGATCAACAAGGTCTATTTCTTTCTCTCTGTCTCTAGGTGTGTAGCTTAATTGTAAAAGCTGCATTAGCTAGGAAGATTTACAGGCTGTAAGGTATTGGACAGTGGTAGTCAAGTCAAGTTCCTTTGGACTTGGAAATATTATACAACTCTTTACAAGATCTGCTTTACAACCAGGTTACCTTCAGCTATGGAGCATGGTATCTATTTTTTCAATCTGTCTGTTAGAATCCAAGTATTTTTCCATTTTTCTTTTATCTTTCTGCCTTTCCATTTCCTGTTGTTGGTTTTGTTGTGGGCTGCTTTCTCCATTAATTTTTTCCGTTGCATGATTTTTCCTTTGTTTTTGCAAATGCCTACTCAGTCGAGGTATTGAGCTTTTCAGATTCGCATTTTTTGTTTGGAAGTTGTCTCAAGAAATATACCTCGAGTTCAAGGGCTGCATCATATAGCACAGATTTATACACTGTTTAAGGGGAAGTATTGGCCAATTGTTTGTTTTGGTAAGCTAAGTAAAGTCCCTTTTGACTTGGAGAAGTATGTAACACCTTACAATATCTGGTTTACAATCAGGCTAGGCTATAAAGCTGTCACTATGTGGTATCTCTTTTTTCATAGATTGTGTGTTAAAATCCAAGGATTTTTGCATTTTTCTTTCATCTTTTTTTGCCTTTCTAATTCTTGGCATTCATTTGTCGTGGGCTGCTTTTCCCATCAATTTCTTTTTGCTTTTATCTTTGCAAATAAGTGCTTGCTTGTTCTTTGTTTCATGTGGGCTCATCCTTTGTTTGTGTTTAGTTTTCTCTTTTGTTTTTCCAAATAGACATGGGCTGCTAAACACTTTATTTATTAGAAAGTTCATTTGAACATAGTAGATGTTTTTGCCTCTTAATTTTTATCATATATATTAGTACTGTAAAATTTCTAAACAATGTAAGAACTTGCAGACAACACAACATAATATCCTTAATTCCGTGCCAACTGTAGTGCCCAAGAAATATGCCATCTACATCTAGGAACAAATGCAGACCTCCCAAGCCATGATGAGAATGTGGTGGGTGCCTAATAAGATTGGAGTTGTACTTGACCATTGAGATTTGCTAATTCAAAATCAAAATTCAACAACCAAAAATGACATATAAGGATTTAAGTAATCTGGTAGGCTAACTTGAGTGGTTGAGTCCTTTGAGCTCTATGAAGGAGGCATTGGGGTCAACTCCCCAGGTTGGCTTCCTTTGTTATGTACCTTGGTTGTTCCCTATTAGGTCCTTACCGGGTCCTTTGACATCCCTACCAGGTCAGGTGCCATTAACAGTGCCGATGGAGTTACTCCGAGTTCTGCGTATTTGCTAGGAAGTATGTGGGTTCCTTATCAAGGTTTTTTTTTGAAAAAAATGGAGGTAAGAATCACTTACATTATAAACTGGTTCCCTATCAATTGCACCTGTATGGGGTCCAGTGCCGATGGATTACTCTGAGTTTTGAGTATACACAAGGAAGTGTGTGGGTTCCCTATCAAGGTTTTCCTTGGAAAAAATATTTTTGTATCATCTAAAGACTAAATCTGAATCCATGAACTCTGTTTAGACTCCTTTCAACTATTATTGTTATCCTTGTCCTTGCAACAGACCAGATTTCCTATTATGAGGAATGGGGTATAATATCCACTCTAAAGTTTTCCTTTCTTTTGATCAGCCACAGGCTACCATGAGACCACTCTGTAGTGCACCTGATTCCTCTTATTTTGGAATTGGTTACTAATTCACTTCCATTTCTGTGCTTCATTGCCAAGTTTGATTAGGCTGCAACATTCATATGAAGCTAGCAAGTTTTTAAACCCAAACTCCACACATTGGAGCAATTTGAAAACGAGCACCTTTAAAAAAACATGGTCAACATCTTCATCATTCCTGCAATAGCTGCAATTTTCATGTGCTAATCCTGTGTTATAAAGATTTCCTTTTGTCAGGAGCACCATGTATAGAATGTACCGAGCAAGGAGCCAAATTTTAAAGAAAACCCTTGCATCCCAAATAGATTTCACTTTGTGCCATTTATGCTTATATCATTAATATTCCAGCTTCTTTTAAGCTTGGTTTGAATGGAAGGTCCAGGGTTCATCTTTTTGTACAAACATCTTGTCTTTTATATTGGGATAGATGCCCCATAACTCAAATCAAATGCATTCAATTATGTAGCAAAACCTTGAAATACATCCAACAAGAATATTAGTCAGAGATGCCAATTAGATCTCAAACACGTAAGTAAGTTTGGCTTTCATTAAAGTTGGGCACATTCTTGAGTTAAGTTGGACTAGTGTATTTGCTTCTTTGTTAATAGCTTCTAAATTTAATATGCAATTGTTTCTGAAATAGACACATGCACTGCTGAGGGGACGTTGGATTTGAAGGTTTGGCTTCGAATTTTACTTTTTCTTTCCTTTTCAGTCAAAGCCTAAAGTTCTAAAGGGAATGGAGGAGGGTCTTATGTTCAACTTCACTCATTGGTTTAAAGAGTTTTGAGTAGCACATTTCTTATCTGACAGCAAGGTTTGACCAGTAACTCAGTTTGTCAAATAATTCTAATTCTCCATGGAATACTTGTGTTGCAGAGTAAGGCTGAAGAGGTTTCCCTAGGCTTGGATGGAAAAAGCATATTTCTTGTTGGTAATTTTTCGATCTTGGCAAAACAAAATCATTTTCAAATTTTACTATATGCACTCTTGGAATCTGTGCAATATTAATAAAAGAAAGTAGTGGGGTCTTCACAATATGTAATACGATACAATTTTAAGTAATTTGTTGTTTTACAGGAATGATGGGTTGTGGAAAGACCACTGTGGGAAAAATTATGTCGAAAGCTTTAGGGTATTACTTCTTTGACATGTATGTTACAAAGGCCGAGGATGTGAATTTGAAAGTCAACTATCATTCTCAATTGTATATTGCATATGTTTTTCTGTGTAATACGAAACATTTTGATATGTATCTTGTTGTATATGTGCAGTGATAAGTTGATTGAAGAGTCTACAGGTGGAACACCTGTAGCACAAATCTTCAAAGGGAAAAATGAAGAGTACTTTAGAGATTCTAAGGTGATACCTATGTCCCTTCATCACATTTTACTATAACCCACTTCTACATGATTCAAAGAAGGAAACCAAAATGATTTTCATTGTATTCTTCCTTTATTATCTATGAATTCATTCTATGGTTACTTTATCATCTATGAAGTCCATTGCTCACTATATTAAAGACCCTCAAGTGGCTTCATGTGGGAAAACATGTTTTTTTATGCAGATAAAGGATTGGGTTAGAGTTGTTGATTTCATAATTTGACATGGGATGTATTTTTGTTTGTGTTTCAGGTTTGTCTTATGGAAATTGGGCAAGGAATGTTAGTTTCTTGGAGTTTATGATTATCTCTGAGAAATACTTGCTGGTATTTCTAGGGCCTTATAGCCCTTTTGTTTCCGGTTCAATTGTTGGAAAATTAATTTGGGTTGTTTACTAACTTTACTCCATCAAGTTTCTTTCCTTCTTGTCAGCAATTTGATATGGGCTATACTTGTGAACAAGTTTTGGCAACCGAAGTAAATTTTACCATTTTCTTTGAGATTATATTTTCTGCTTGTAAAAATGTTGTCCAATTCATGCAGGCTGTGTTTGTTCCTGTTCTTATTGGAAACTTTTATATGGGTTATATTTTGTTTCTGATTTTGTTGGTTTTCTTCTTGCTAAATCTTCCCGTTTTATGTGGGATTTTTTATGAATAAGTGTTAGGTTTTGTCACAACTCGCAGCAAAATATTAATGCAAGATATGCTTTTGTTTTCCTTTTTTCTCTTTCAGGGTTTGTTTTTGGTTTCACATTGAATTGTTAGCCCCTTTTTTTCGTTTTTGGTTTTGTCCTCCAAGCATTGTAATTTTTATGCTCTTGACATTAAGTTTGACGTTTTCTCATGTTTCTTTCTACAAAAATCTGCCGACCATATGTGGAGTCTGGACTGTATCTCCTTTTTCTTGAGCTATGGCAATAATATTTGATATGTGGCATCTTATTTCCTATGTGGCTGGTTTAGTTATTGGGAGAGACTATGACCAGCTGGATTTTCAATTTACAAGTTTCAAATGCTTGCTGATTTAATTTTTGATGTTTCTTGCCATTTGAGTTCCAGGATTTTTCCTTGACTGAAGCTCATCGCTTACTTGTGGGCTGCATGTTGGATTTTTTTGACTTTCTACATTTCTAAGTTCTCCGCTACAAAGTGATGTTTTTCTGTGTGGTTTGATTTGGGATGGTTTATTTTCTAGGAAGTGTGTGGGTTCCTTATCAAGGTTTTTCTTTGAAAAAAATGGAGGTAAGAATCACTTACATTATAAACTGGTTCCCTATCAATCTCACCTAAATGGGTTCCAATGCCAATGGATTACTCTGAGTTCTGAGTATATACAAGGAAGTGTGTGGGTTCCCTATCAAGTTTTTCCTTGGAAAAAATATTTTGGTATCATCTAAAGACTAAATCTGAATCCATGAAGTCTGTTCAGACTCCTTGCAACTATTATTGTTATCCTTGTCCTTGAAACATACCAGATTTCCTATTATGAGGAATGGGGTATAACATCCACTCTAAATTTTTCCTTTCCTTTGATCAGCCACAGGCTACCATGAGACCACTCTGTAGTGCACCTGATTCCTCTTCCTTTGGAATTGGTTACTAATTCACTTCCATTTTTGTGCTTCATTGCCAAGTGTGATCTTTTACAAATCATTGTAAGCTGATCTTCTACTAATTCACTTCCATTTCTATGCTTCATTTCCAAGTGTGATCTTTTACAAATCGTTGTAAGCTGATCTTTTACTAATTCACTTCCATTTCTGTGCTTCATTGCCAAGTTTGATTAGGCTACAACATTCATATGAAGCTAGCAATTTTTTAAATGCAAACTCCACACATTGGAGCAATGTGAAAACAGACACCTTTAAAAAAACATGGTCAACATCTTCATCATTCCTACAATAGTTGCAGTTTTTGTGTGCTAATCCTGTGTTATAAATATTTCCTTTTGTCAGGAGCACCATGTATAGAATGTACCGAGCAAGGAGCTATATTTTAAAGAAAACCCTTGCATCCCAAATAGATTTCACTTTGTGCCATTTATGCTTGTATCATTAAGACTCCAACTTCTTTTAAGCTTGGTTTGAATGGAAGGTCCAGGGTTCATCTTTTTGTACAAACATCTTGTCTTTTATATTGGGATAGATGCCCCATAACTCAAATCAAATGCATTCAATTATGTAGCAAAACCTTGAAATACATCCAACAAGAATATTAGTCAGAGATGCCTATTAGATCTCAAACATGTAAGTAAGTTTGGCTTTCATTAAAGTTGGGCACATTCTTGAGTTATGTTGGATTGGTGTATTTTCTTCTTTGTTAATAGATTCTAAATTTAATATGCAACTGTTTCTGAAACAGACATGTGCGATGCTGAGGGGATGTTGGCTTTGAAGGTTTGGCTTCGACTTTTATCTTTTCTTTCCTTTTCAGTCGAAGCCTAAAGTTCTAAAGGGAATGGAGGAGGGTCTTATGTTCAACTTCACTCATTAGTTTAAATATTTTTGAGTAGCACATTTCTTATCTGACAGCAAGGTTTGACCAGTAACTCAGTTTGTCAAATAATTCGAATTCTCCATGGAATACTTGTGTTGCAGAGTAAGGCTGAAGAGGTTTCCCTAGGCTTGTATGGAAAAAGCATATTTCTTGTTGGTAAGTTTTGGATCTTGGAAAAACAAAATTATTTTCAAATTTTACTATATGCACTCTTGGAATCTGTGCAATATTAATAAAAGAAAGGAGTGGGGTCATCACAATATGTAATACGATACACTTTTAAGTAATTTGTTGCTTTACAGGAATGATGGGTTGTGGAAAGACCACTGTGGGAAAAATTTTGTCAGAAGCTTTAGGGTATTACTTCTTTGACATGTATGTTACAAAGGCCAAGGATGTGAATTTGAAAGTCAACTATCATTCACAATTGTATATTGCATATGTTTTTCCATGTAATACGAAACATTTTGATATGTATCTTGTTATATATGTGCAGTGATATGTATCTTGTTGTATCTTAAAAAATACGACTTTTCTCTCATCTTCACCAACCATTGATTATTTGAAGGATAAAGAATGGAGAGCAATGAAGGCAAGTGCACATTAAAGTCTCCAAATTGCAAGTGCTACTTCCGTTGGTCTATTGATTTTTCTTTCCCTTGTCATCTTCCATATTTTTCCCAATTTTAGAGTACAAGATCCAAATTAATTCTCTTGTGGCCAAAGCACAAAAAATGCCTGAGGAGGGATGGACCATGCACAATGGGACTCCATGGCCATGCAACAACACTTGAGACCATCCTAAGATGATCCAAGTATCGCATGCTTGTCTTTAAGCTTGTAGTCTTATCTTTCCTTTGTAGTCTATATGATGTATCGATCATAAATTTATTTTCCATTTGTTAACATGCATCTACATATGTTTCAAATTGAGTAAATTAGTTTTATTGAACTTTTTACTTTCCGCTTCAGGTTTCTTAGGTCACAATGGGGGAGTTGACAATGATGCCAATGAATTACTATGATTAGTTTATGTATCCCATGAAAAGAGGCTTGGTTTCCAACACCACAAGAAAGATGGTACAATGAATGCATTGGTATATTCCTTGCTAAGTATACATTTTTTTTGTTTTTTGTTGATTCTGTACTATTAATTTCATGATTCATTATGTTCATGATTTCTATGCCATTTCTCTAATTAGGTCTGAGTTTCTTCTTTCCTCACAAATGGCCTCCTTCTCTTGAATATTGACTGTGGTCATTATATAAACAACATCAAAGATCTTCGTGAGGAAATGTGTTTTATAATGGATAATTCTCTTGGGAAGAAAACTTGCTATGTACAGTTCCCTCAAAACAAAAAAAATAGCTTGGTTTATTGTGCACTTGCTTGTCCATTTGGATAACATGAGTTTCTACCCAATGATAACATTCGTGGCTCTTAAAAGCATAGTCACAAGGTTATCCATACTGGTGATTAAATTTTCCATCTCAGGATTGGAACTCATTTTGCCAGGACCTGACTGAAGGAACATAATTTGGACCTTTTTATATACTAGGTTTGGACACAAAACATTATAATGATATAATCTGTGAAACAGGACATGTCCCCTAGGGGCTCCATGTCCGTATTTCATGTGTTGGACACAGATACGCTAGGACACGTGTTTGGCATGTGTCACATGCCA